>WYDF02058588.1:0-11839 GCA_009867245.2 Adranes taylori
ATAGATAAAGTAAGAAAAGAAATTAAAATTCAAACGCAACACAACATATTGTCACAGGGGTGCGTAGAATTAATTAATTTAAAATAAAACACTAGGTACAACGGCAATAGGGAATGGAAACGAATGATAAATGAGAAACACCATTTTTAGAGCATTTAGAATTAATTAAATTAATGAAATAATTGTTAGTTTACGTTCAACAAAAAAATGGAAGAGTATCGAAAACGATTCAAGTTAAATTACATTTAAACCCTTCTAAATATTGTCATAACATCTTTATTAAAGGATGGTTTCTTATTTTCAGTTAATTTAAACCATCTTCTTAAAATTAATACATGAACAATTAGAATCAATAGCTAGCACATAATTTGAAAATAATAAATATTGTGAACTTACATTTTGGTGTTTACAACTTCGGACGACCTTTTAGCGTCGCACACTGAACTACTCAATTACTGAGCTTCAAGTGTATATTGAATTACTGAATATTGAATCGTGAATGTCTGCCTCGCAGCTGCAAATCTAATTTACATTCTAATTTACATTCTCTAACCCTCTTTGCCCCTCTGATAAGTCTTCAAACTAATCTCCTCATTTTACATTCCGATTTTGTGATCAACAGTAACTAACTAAAAGTTTCTACTACAATTTGTTCGCTAAAACGAATCTTAGGATCATAAGGTTCCATGCGTTTGCTCAATTTCTTCGCTTTAATACGGTTATCGATTTTAACTAAATTTATATTGTTTCTACTTTATTTTCGCTATACGACAATATCGTCTGTCCATTTTCCAGTTTTTGTGGAAATCGAAAAGTTTAAGATTAAAAGAAACAAGATAAATGAAAAATTTTACTGGACAAGATATAGCTATGAGATGGATAAATTCAAACTGATGAAAAAAGAAATAAAAACAATTGAAGAAACAGAACATGGACGTCATTATGCACATGCGCATACATCAGTGAATGATATACCACTGCCTTATCCAGTTGAAATCGAGTATTCGTACGGTGTTGATCAGTATTGCTATCAGTTTGTGTACATTTTAGGCGCCTTTTAGTAATAAAACATTTCATTGAAACCATGGGGTCTACAAGCAGACATAGCTGTGTAAATCATCCAGATGTTTTTTGTTATGTATGTGACTAAAACATTTTTGAAAACCTATTTCTGACTTTGTGAAAAGGAGTTTTATAGCCTATTTTGGCGTGCACTGGGTGACGAGGATAAATCTTGAGCTCCACATTTTGTATGTAAAACATTCGTTCAACATTTGCGGCACTGGACTTTTGTCTCGCAAATATTAAAGGCATTAATCGGAAGAATAGATACAAATAGACATATCCCGAAAGAGATTCAGAAGGAGACCTCTACTGCATTTTGAAGAAATACCTATACCAAAATTCTGCAGTTTGCCTAGACTGCCGGAAGATAATACAGAACCATCCACATCTGATGAAGCTGAAAATGTCAGTGATTTTGAAGCAGATTCAACAAGTCCCCAACGTTTCACTTAACAAAAATTGAATGATCTGACTAGAGAACTGAATCTTTCAAAGAAATCTTCTTAATTACTAGCCTCCAGATTAAATGAAAAAAAATTTATTTTATCCAGGTGCTAATATTATATATTACCGTGCCAGAGGATCTCTCGGGAAAGAAATTTTGTACTCTGTAACAATATAAGACGCATCTGAGAAAAAAATAGATTTCTCATCATACACACCAGACGAATTGCGCCTTTTAATGACAGTTCAAAACGCAGTTTAAAGCGTGTGCTTTAAAATAACGGCAACACATATGACTCAATAACCATTAGCCACTCTACTAGCATGAAAGAGGAAAATGAGACAATATCATTAGTCTTGGAAAAAATAAAGTATGAAGAATATCAGTGGGTGATATGTGTCGATCTGACAATGCTAAACTTCCTCATTGGTCAGTAAAGTGGATTCACAAAATATCTTTGCTTTTTATGTCTTCGTGGATAGCATATCTTAGGACCAACACTGCGTTAATTCGCCTTTAAGAAATGTATTGAGTCAAGGAATACAAAACGTTATCAAAGAACCTTTGGCTGCGAGAGAGAATATCATATTATGCGAAAAAGTCTACATTAATACCTTGTTATACTAAAAAGTTAGCATCTGAAACAGTGGCATAAGAAAATCTATGGAAGCTGAATAATTCAGAAAAAGACACCCTCATGATATTCAGAAATGCAAAGAATTAAAAGGTAAGGAAATGATCCGTAATAAACAAAAAGGGCCATGCGTAAAGCGTGAGAGGAAGAGGGAGAAGACAATTTACGGAAAATGCTTAGACGGAATAAAAAGAGGTCAGAAACAAACATGCCATTCAAAAAGGAAGGAGATGGATTAGTATTTGAAGACGCAGCGAAAGAAGAAATGTGTGCGGACCACATTGCAAATCAATTCAGCAATAACGGCGATTCATTAGAAATGGTGCTATAAGCGGTCTAAGCAACAAGGAAAAAAATAACAAGAAGTATATTTCTAGAATCCGAAGAAGTACCAATCGATGAAGTGAAACAAGTGATTAAAATTCTAAATGTTAAAAAAGCATCGGGTGAAACAAAATTCCTAATATGGCGATAAAAGTACTTCCAACAAAAGCGATAGAAAACCTAACTATAATAATTAACACATTAATCATGAGCAGATATTACCCAGAAACATGGAAAAGGCAATTTTAATAATCAGCCCAAAGAAAGATAAAGATCCGGGTATTCCAAGCACAAGGCGTCCAATCAGTTCACTATGCCTACAACGCATGATAAGATGGATGGAATAAAGTAAATTGGAACTGGTGCTCCAAAAAAACAGAAAGTATCATATTCTCTGGTCGACGTAAGATTGGAAGTCCATGTTTTAAATAATGTGACATAGTATTGAAGTAAAAGAAAAGATCAGATATCTAGGAGTAACTATTGATAAAGCTATGAGTTTTAAGGCGCACACAAAAGAAGTTAAAGTAAGGCAATGTCCGTGGATCCCTGGGATTAGCAAAAGTGACTGAAGTGATTATTAAGAAGAGAATAACGCAGTATGCAGAAAGTAAAAATATATTACCGGTACAGCAATTTGAATTTAAACAAAGGTTGGCAGACAGCCAAATTGGTAACAATAATCCAGCAAGCTAGAACAAAAAAGTTTATAACATATGTAGCCTTTTTGGATATCAAAAAGGCTTACGACAGTTTGGCGTAATGGATTGATCTTCAAATTGTGGGCATTACAGTTCCCTTTGGAGTTCTAAGCAGGAACAGAACATTCCAAGCAAGAATTGGCAATGAAATATCCACAATCAGATATGCAAGCGAAGGTCTCCCACAGTGGTCGCCACATATTTGATAGTAACATGCCGCAATTTGAGAACGAGGAAAGAACTAATACACTAAAATTTGCGGATGATACGGCTATTGTTAGGTCAGATCCTAATCCAAATGTGGCAAGAAAAAGACTGAAAAGATGCCTGGAAACAGTAAATAAATTTTGTAAAATATGGACAGTCAAAATTAATGCTGGGAAAATAGTGATTAAGAAATTTGGCAAAATAAAGAAGAAAGAAAAAACCATAAAGTGTATGGGAAAACAAATTAAACCAAAAAGTTTAGCTACATATTTAGGTTGCACGTTCGACCAAAAGTTGGATTGGAAACAACATGTAAAACGGAGAAAGGAAGTAGCAATCAGAACAACTAGAAAAATGTACTCCGTATTGAAATATGATTCGAAATTAACAGTGAAAGCAAGAGCTAAGATCATGGACTGTGTGTTTAGTACACAAATTATGTAAGGTTGTAAAATATGGGAAAGAGGTGCAGATAAAGCAGTTGCGAGAAGAATTGCTTAAAATAAGTTAATGAGAAAAGCGCTGAACGGTCAGTGGTACATTCGCAACTCGGAAATGACAGAACTTCTTAAAGCACCTAACATGGCAGAGTTACCAAAATAAAGAAGAGAAAAGATGATTTCTAGATTAGAAAATCACCTAGAAATAGAAATCTAAATAATTGGTAACGACATGCAATTTTTTTTTAAAGAAATACATATCCAAACTATTTCATTGCAGTTTGGAGCAGGAGAAGAACACCACTCAACAAAAAGTTGAGATGGATTAATAGTGGTTAACAAAAAAAAAAACAAGTGGTGGAATAAAAGTTAAAGTCATAAAACTTTTCAGTTAAAAATAATAACAATAAAAGCTTTCGCAAAAGCCTCAAATGCGGAAATATGAAACAATCGGTGTACTAGACACACACACACCCACACATATTTATGACAAAGGCTATCGAAACGTTGTCTGTATTTTCGTATAGCAAGCGGCGTAACATCATACATGGCGGTGAGCTTTGTCTCTTTCTCGCGTTGAGCGGCATTCGTTTGACTATAATGCTTTAGTATTCGGCGATTATTTTCTATACGAGCGGATTTATTTGATGTATAATGCTTCTGTGCCAAGCGGTGCATTTGATGATTTCGCGCCGTTCATTTCTTAAGCGGATTAAATTCCTATTTTACTAATTTAATTTATATTATTTGACAATTAATTATTACTAAATTAATTTGCTAAATTATATTTGAAGAATTGAATTAAATTTGAGTAGTTAATTTATATTATATTAGGATTAGTTACTATGTTAATTAATTGATGAAATTAATTAACGTACACCATATGTTAATCCTATAACAGTATAAGATTGAGCATTTCATGACAAACGGTAGCCCCCCTCTCTTAATTTACCCACCCACTTCCCTTCCACTCTTAATTTAAAAGCTGTGTAAGCCCATATATTAACTCGAATATATTAACTCCAATTCTGAAAAAATAATTATCAAACTAATAATTTCAATTAATCCCGCTTTCATTTTATTCAAATTTGTAATATTAAAAGATAATACTTTTAATGGCATACTTGAATTTTAAGTCAGAAATTAATCTCGAAGTAGTACTGAAACATTTCTGCTCTTATTTATTTGATGTACTTGTGACGTTCATTTTATAAAATTTCTTATCATCATTCACAATTTTAAGATACCATACATTAACTGATAATGTAATACATAGTTGCTTTAAAAGGTTCTATATTTATTTATAGAAACATAGCCACTGAACGCTTTTAAGTATCTATCGAATATGTATATTTATAAGTTAACAATTATCATAATTAAATAATAACAAACTATTAATTAAATATACATAATTATTGATATTACAGGAACGAATTACTAGAGCATCGCAAAATAAACCGAACTATACATAAGACATAAACTAATTTAATATCAATGACACTATAGCATCGATATATTATAATATACACATATAAATCAAGAGTTGTCAATAACACCAAATACGGACTCGATTAATACTTTTTATCATGTAACAAAATTATATTATACGAGATGTAATCAATAAGTAACAAGAATTTTATTACCAGACTCTATATCATCTAAGGCCTGTTTATAGTAGAATCCAAAATAACGTGCAGTAATAAACCAGGGGTTTTTGCAACCAAGTCTCATAGATACATTACGAGGATTGTTCGGTAACTACGTGGTCTAACAAAGACAACGCAAGTATTTTTTTTACAAAAAAACATTTTATTTTTCAATATAGTCTCCTGTCCGCTCAGCACACTTATTCCAAGAATATTCCATATTAGCAATGCCTTCATTGTAGATCGATGAATTCAAGTCCTTGAAATAACTATTTACAGCAGCGATGACCTCGGAATCAGAGGATAATCTCTTACCGTCGAGCTATTTTTTCAGATTTGGAAACATGATAATCGCTGGGAGCCAAATCTGGGGAATAGGGCGAATAAGGCAGTAATTCAAATCCCTATTCATTAATTTTGGCCATTGCAATCGGAGACTTGTTATCCTGACGGAAACGCACTTTCTTCTTTGCCAAATGAGGCCGTTTCTCTTTGATTTTGTCGCTTAATCAGCGATGCTGCCATGCGGTGTTTTTTTGTGGTCTTCTGACAACAGTTTTGGTACCAACCTGGCATAAAATTTATGGTAGCCTAGCTTTCCCGTCACAATCTGATGCAACAAACTTCGTGAAATTTGAGGATACTCAAGCGATAACTCCGTAATTGTGAAGCGGCGGTTTTCACGAATCGTTCATTGATTTCCGCCACAAGTTCATCAGTCAGAATGATCGGTCGGCCACTTTGCTCTTCGTCTTGCACGTTAGTGCGGGCATTATGAAACTTAATACACTACTGCCGTACTACGCATTTGCTCATCCCGTTGTTTGAGTATACTCTACAGAGTTTTCGATGAATTTCAATTGGTCTGTGGTTTTCCGCCAACAAAAACCTAATCACCGAACGCACCTCGAACTCGCCGGATTTTCTATTGCAGCACACATTTTAAATATTCACGGTAAACAAAGCACAAACCGCACACTATCACAGTTAGTAAAGGTACCTTACTGAGTGAAGGTACGCTCTGACACTAAGGTGGTGCCGCTAGTCTCGCCCCTCGCCTTGCCATGCCAAAAAGTAAGTTACTATCTGGATAACCCTCGTACATTGCGAGATGTACATAAACAAGCTTTTGGAAATAATTTGAAAAATGTTATGATTTACTTAGATTTTTCAATGAAAATTTGTATTAAATATATACAAGACTGTCAATGACATAACTACAGATTAAATCGGGACGAGTAGCTCCCGTTAGACTTGATCAGTAAAGCTGTAGGACATATGTCTCCCGACAGGGTAGGGCTTGTCGGGAGACAGGCCCTATCCCAACAAATAAAAACTACCTAGATGTTTTGGAGTATATAATGTACAAAAATGACAATTTCCACGGTTCATCGAGTATGAGAAACTGATCGGTTCTTCATCTTATTAAAAATTTATATTATACGAGGTGTAATCAAATAATAATAAGAATTTATATCACCGGACGCTAATATCGTGAAAAGAAAGGGTTGTCAATAAGATCAAATATAACTCGACTAATACTTTTCATCGTGTAACAAATTTATATAATACGAGGTGTAATCAATAAATAACATTAATTTCTATTTTAAACAAAAAGTATTTCTTTGTTCGTTTTAAAATGTTCGAATGCCTGGCTACGGACATAATATATCCAAAAAATAATTTCACTTGTTCATCGAGTATGTGAAATTGATCGATTTTATTATAACAAATTTGATTCAATACGCATCTGTTCACATGTATTCAATATTATGCAGTCACATGTTATTAAAAAAAATACCTTATTAAATCAGTGATAACATGTAAATATGCACACGGTAAAGTTAGTGACCGCAATGTAAAACATTATAATATACGTACACGACACTATTATGTCAGTTGGATAATATTTACCTGCAATAGATAATGCGGATGAATTAAATATTATATTCAATGTTTAATTAAATGCATTTTATTTAATTTATCTAGCACGATCGTCTGCCTGTCGCAAGTCACATCTATTATAATGTTAAATAAAAACAAAGCCATAAATTAATTTGCTTATTCATTAAAATCTGCCGTTATTTAGTTAAAAACATATGGTTGCTATAGATAAGCGCATAATATGAGGATTATTCGGAAACTACGTGGCCTAACACCGAAATGGTGCAAATTTACAGGAATCTTCTTTATCATTCTGTAGAATCATCCTTTAATAGGTTAAATATGACAGTACAGAGCAATCTGTCAATTAGTATGTTTTTGGCAGTACACCAAAGTGAACGTCTTGTGTGATGTTGTAAACAATGGAAAAAACTGAGTTGAGAGCAGTGATAAAGTAATTTCATTTGAATGGCTTAACACCAACTGAAATCAAAGCAGAACTGGATTCAACATTGTTACTACTGCAACTGCTACTACCTCGGATATGATTGAAAAAGTCCACCGTATCGTCTTGGATCACCGTCGAGGAAAAGTACCCGAGGTGGCAGACATAGTGGGTATCTCAAATGGGAGTGTGCACTGAATTTTAACTGAAGAATTGGATGAAAAAATATATGGCGCATGGCGTGCCGCGATTGCTCACACCGGAGCAAACACTGAATCGTTTGGCTGTTTCTCGCCACCTTTTGGCATGTTTTCGCCGCAATCCGAAGGACCTTTTACGCCGTTTCATAACAGTTGATGAAACCTGGGTCCACCATTACACTCCCGAAACCAAGAAACAGTCCAAACAATGGACATAGAAAGGTTCTCCGCCACCAAAGAAGGCAAAAACAGTTCTGTCAGCAGGAAAGGTTTTGGCAACTGTCTTTTGGGATTCTCATGGAATTATTTTGGTCAACTACTTAGAAAAAGAAAAACAATAATTAGAAGAATTATGTCAATTTGTTGCAACAATTAAGCGACAAAATCAAAGACAAACGGCCTCATTTGGCAAAGAAGAAAGTGTGTTTCCATCAGGATAACGCAGCTGCCCACAAGTCTCCGATTGCAATGGCCAAAATTAGTGAATTGGGATTTGAATTACTGTCTTATTCGCCCTAAATCTGCGAAAATGGCTCGGCGGTAAGAGATTTTCGTCTGTTTCCGAGGTAATCGCTGCTGTAAATAGCTTTTCGAGGACTTGAATGCATCGACCTATAATGAAGACATTGCTAATTTGGAATGGCGTTGGAATAAGTGTGTTGAGCGAGCAGGGGACTATATTGAAAAATAAAATGTTTTTTGTCAAAAAAACTTGCGTTTTCTTTGTTAGGCCAAGTAGTTACAGAACAATCCTCGTATGTGCTCTTAGTTATATCAAATACATTGATACAGATTTCTTATACCATATAAGTAAGCTTAGTTCCAAAGAAATCTATATAAGGTGAAATCATTAGTAAATAAGGTGCAAGGTATATAATTGTTAGCAAATTTTCAATCTTAATATATTAGAGAGTACATAAAAGTACGATTATAAATGCGATTAAAATTTCGCAGAAAAAAACGCCCTCAATCCGTGACTGATCGTCTTAATCAATCTAGATTCTAGAAGGCGAAAATAAGTCAACGATAAATAAATCATAACGCAAACCTCATATTTGCTTAACAATTTTCTAATAACAATTATTTAACTTCGTTGGGGCCATATCCATAAGTCGTTTACATATCATTCTACTCATATAATTTATGCAGACTTGTTTTTATAAATGACAGAACAATGAGATTACTAGCGACGCTTCATCATTGAACTTTTAGTTCATGGAAGTGCAATTATATTCTTTTGTGTTGCATAAAAAGTCTCTACCTGACAAAAAAAAAACTTAAATATTTAAAAACGAAGAGCCTGGTTTTGATATTTATAATGATCTACGAGCGTTCGAGACAACATGGAAAAAGTGGAGCGGTTTTTTGAACTTTTTGGAGCAGATGGAGTGGCTCACCGGATAAGGTTAAAAATATGCCGTTTGCGAAATTTGAAAAATGATAAAATTCTCTTACAAGTTTTAGATCAACCATTTTCAAAAAAGTTATGAATTTGTGAAAAAATCGAGAAAAAAAAAATTATTTTCAAATTGTCAATTTTCTATAAATCAAAGAAAAATGGAGTTTTTACCATGCGAATCAAATTTACTTGACGAAAAATGTTAAAATACTCGAAACTTTGACAAATCCACAGTTTTTTCAAAAAAAAAATCTAAATAAGAGCTAAATAATTTTTGCACAGGATTATTTACCTCTTATTTTTATAACGCGAGTTTACTATACTAACACAAACTGAAGATTAAATTATTTGATTGTACGGAATATGAGTTCAAGATGAAATCTAATTTGATATCTCATAAACTTATTGATTCTGGTGATAAACCATTTCAGTGCTCTGATTGTGACTACAAAACTATTAAAAAATCTATTTTCACAAGTCACAAACGTCTACATTCTAGTGATACGCTATTTCATTGTTCCGACTGTGATTACAAAACTAAATGAAGTCTAATTTAAGAAGACACAAACTAGTACATCCTGGTGATAAACCATTTTATTGTCCCGACTGTGCCTACAAAACTAAACTACAATCTAATTTGATAAACCAGTTCACCCTTTCGATTTTCCTCGACGTTTCGCGAACATATTGCTTACGATTAGCTAAGCAAATAAAAGAAGGTTAACCAGCCTAACAACTTTGTCATACGTTTCTAAATAACCACAAACCTGAAGACGGGTCATTTTGACTTTTATTTAATAGCAGACTTCACGTTTGTGAAGACAGGGCATTTCGGTATACAGCACTCTCGATGTAAGATTGCCCCAAGATCGGATAGCAGTGGTAAATTTCATACCAGTGGTGTCGTCGCCAAACTGCATAAAATAGTAGTCCATAAAATAAATTAATAAAGTGTAATTTAATAAGACACAAACTAGTACATACTGGTGATAAAGCATTTTATTGTTCCGATTGTGACTACAAAACTAAGTTACAGTCTAATTTGATAGCACACAAACCTGTACATTTTGGTGATAAACCAATTCATTGTTCCGACTGTGACTAGTTCGTACGAAATATTTTTATGACTAAATGTTTCTTTAAAAATCAATACGTATCTTTAGCCTATTAAATTTCGCGTATATTTTTTTAAATAAAAATTTTTAAGTTTAATGCCCAGCACCTATATCATATCTCTGTATTTTTTTCAATCGCACGTTGCTAATTGCCGCATTAAGCAACCTAGTTTTTGGCCTCTATAATTTTATATCTTATTTTTGTCTGTTAACATTTCTATAATTGGATTCATCTCCATTTCAATATCATTGCCTTTTCAACACTGATTATTATATAATATGATTTATCCGTGTGTTTAGATTAAATTTATTAATCTAAATTAAATATGCGCAAAGTAGATTTGTTTTTTCATAATTGGATGTAATAAAATTTAACTGACGATTTACGATCTTCAAAGGTCGATCGTTATAAAACAATATTCCATTGATGGGTTACGTAATATTGCTGATACTAAATTCAATCTACAACTATTGCATGCTAATTGAAAGTAATTTATGATATTTTTTGTGTATGTGTGTGTTATTGTCGTTTATGGCTCCTTTGTTATTGCTATATTTATTAAATAATTTGTTGTTATATTTATAACATAATATCAACGATAATTATTATGATTCTATTTTTCACCGTTTTAAAATTATTTACTTATATGCCTTGTGTGTGTGTTGGTGCAAAATTGAATCTTCTGAAATTATAATTTCAGAAGATTCAATTTTTTCAAATAATTATTTGAAAAACTAGAAAATATATTCTATTGCAGCGGTTTTCAACCTTTTGTTTATCGCGTACCACCATAAGGAAATTACATAAAGTTGATTTCCTGTTTTATGTCATAAAACTATAGTACCGCCAACATTAGCAAAAAAAAGTTTACAAAAAAAAACCTACATGTACGACAGGTTGAGTACCCCTGTTCTATTGTAAACGAGATGAATATTAAACAGAAGGGTTACTGTACTTCAAATTTACTTCTTTTATTTCCATTAAATGAAAAGTTTTCTAGTAGCTCTTCGCTGTAACAGTTTGTTACCGAATTTATTTCTGTTAAAGCAGGATCGTGGTTGTTATAATTTTCTTACATAACCACTATCTCTTCTTCTTCTTGTACAGCCCATTTATATCAACTGCTGGATGTAGGCCTCCCCTTTTCTTCTCCATTCTTCCCGATCAATTGCCACATGCTGCCACGTATGTCCTGCTATTCTTTTTATGTCGTTTGTCCATCGCTCCGATGGTCTTCCCATTGGCCTTATTTTTGGTGGTCTCCACTATAGAATGGCTTTGGTCCAACGATCATCAGTCATTCTGGCTATGTGTCCTGCCCAGTTCCATTTGA
>WYDF02058599.1:0-11838 GCA_009867245.2 Adranes taylori
GTAAACTAAACAACATTAGTCTAACCCATGAATCCCCCGCCTATCCATGAGTCCCCCGGTTCCTATATTTGCCTCGTTGTCCGGTTTGTCATGGCCTACAACCCTTCTTGACTCTCTTTTCGGCTTATTTCTAAAATAGCAGTTTGGCGTGCCAGACTGTCTTGGTCTTATGAATCTGTCCGCTTTGGCGCGATCTGCTGCCGTTTTTGACTTCATTTTGCCCCACTACCGCTTTTGAGTCACTCTTTCATCGTGTCCGCTTTGCGTAAAATTGAGGTCCCTGAGTCTTAAACTTGTTCTCCAAATTTTATTTTCAAATTTCATAGGAACCGAGATATTTAATCTAGTACAATAGCCGGTTTCAAGTAAATCGATCGCAACTTTACAACATAAAAAACACCCTGTATATATCTTAGTCTGTAATTTTCGAAAAAATGTTTCAAATTAAATTGAATGAGCTTTTGATCGCCTATAGAATAAAGTTTATTCAAGTGTCCTCTCTTTTATAGTCCCTGAAATATATCAAAAAGTTTGTAAAATTTTTAATGTGGTAACATCGCACTTAATACCACTTGCGAGGATGGCATTACTTTCATTCGACGCATAATACAATATTCTATATGCGAGCAAAATTTCAGTCTTCTAATTTTAAAACTGAAGTTCTCAATAAAATAATCATTTTGAGCCCCTCCAAAAATTATAATGTGTACCAGCCACTGATAACAACATTTATTCAATTGTGAAAGCAGTTTATATGTCTCATAGAACGTAAAATAATTTTTCCTGTAACTTTGCATATATGAGCTATTACGTATCTCTCTTACATGTATATAATATGATTGTTGAATGTCCGTTGCCATGACAAGTTACAAAATTTGAAGCTATTAAGGGTCATATATTTGAAATGATAAGAGCTAGACCCATCATATGAGTATCATTGCAAATCACAAGGGCTACCAAAATATAAGAAAATATACATGGTGTTACTAAAAAGTTTTTGAACAAATATTTTCTTGCTCAAAATCGGTCAAGTATATTCAGTTGATCACATTAGCAAAATTGAGGTTCCCTGGTCTTATATACGATAAGTTCCCCAAGTTTCATTTTTCCAGCTTTCATAGATGTTTAGGCTAGTACGTTTTTTTAAGGTCAAATGACTGGCGCTATAACATGCGATTTTTTTAAACTCGCTTAAGTATTAAAGGAACTTTCGACACAAGAAATTTAAAAAAAATATGAAACTTTTCGAGAATATGGACCCTAAAGTTAGCAAAACAAAAAACACCCTGTATATATATTACAGGGTGTCGAAGGTAATCTTTATTTGCTCTTCCCAATTAATCATATTTAACTGAGTAGAGCAAATGAAGATTACCTTTAGTTTAATTAAACCTTTAAGCACATAAGATTACCTTTAAGCACATAAGATTACCTTTAGCAGCTTTAATTAAATATAATTAACTTTATATTTAATGAAGAAGCGAAAATGAAGATTATCTTTAGCACATTTCTTGCTACTATAATAGCAATAATTTGCTCTTCCTAATTAATTATATTCCATTAAAGCTATTAAATTAAAACTTATAGTTACTATAGTTCTACTTAAAATCATAGTAGATACTATAGTAGCAAGATATGTGCTAACGGGATCTTCATTTGCTCTTCTCAATTAATTATATTTTTATATTTAATTAAAGCTATTTATTTAGTTTCTTGGACATTTCTTGCCACTATAGAAGCAAGAAACTATAGTAGCAAGAAATGTGCTAAAGGTAATCTTCATTTGGTCTTCTCAATTTATTACATTTAATTCGTTATTATTCTGTTAGTTTCTGAAGAATATTTTTGACATAATATTATATTAGTAAGAATTGTGCTAAAGATAATCTTCATTTGATCTTCTCAGCTAATTATATTTAATTAAAGCTATGTATTTAGTTTCCTACTTATTTGGTTCCTTGCTATTTATTTAGTTTCTTGCAAATTTCTTGCTTCTGTTGTAGCAAGAAATATACTAAAGGTAATCTTCATTTGGTCTTCTGAATTAATTTTAATTCAAGCAATTTATTTAATTTTTGAAGAATACTTGTGAAATAATAGTATAGTACCAAAAAATGTGCTAAAGATAATCTTCATTTGGTTTTCCCAGTTAATTATATTTAATTAGAGTTATTTATTTAGTTTCTGCAGAAGAGGTAATTGTCCCCACGAAACATGTAGACATTTGCTGGCCCTCGTAGTAAGGGGTACCTAGAATATTAAATCAATAAATGGAGTTTTTGGAACACTTAGTTTTAATTTAATTAAAATGTGAACTCCAACACAGAGATGAACGCAATATTAAAATTAATAAATATGAACAAACTGAAGTATGTTCATTTCAAATTAAAAATAAACTAACCTTTTGTCACAAATTTTACATTCATAAGGTTTTTGATCATCCGGAAGATGCGAACGCATATGATTATTTAGATAAATTTCTTCGCTAAAAGCGCGCGGACACTGCGTACATTTGAATGGTTTGTCTTCAATATGACTTCGTAAATGTTTCTTGAATACTTTCATGCTGACAAATTGTTTCTTACATACCTTACACATTTGCTTCTTATCAGTTAACGGCTTTCCATTACTTAAGGACTTCTTTTTTGCTAACACAATGAGAGAGAAAATCTAAACTATATTCTATTACTTGATTAAATATTAATTAATAACTCGACAATACAATAATAAATTTACAATAGGGATCACAAAAGAAAACATCTTGTCTGTGGTCTAAATATATAAATTTTCTCAAATTTAGTATCGAGTGTTGAATGAAAAGTAAAAGTGAAAAGGGACAGTAAAAAGTGCGACTTAGTTTAAATAAGCTTAAATCTGTGATAAGAAAGAAAGTTTCAAATTAAATAACGAGGCCAGGAGTGCTGCGCCATCTATCCTGCGCTCTCTTCCGTTTTGTTTACAGAGAGTGATATCATTGATTCAAAGAGTCGTGTGCGATAAAGAAGAGCGATCATGTCATACATATTAGAGTCAATTATTATATTTCTTTTGAATATATTTCTTTAATTAAAAACAACGCGTTTAATTCATTTTGACTCTATCAAACTCAGAAGCGGGATTCGGGAATTAGTTAGTACCGGGAGTGTAAAATCGTTATTTCTGTTGTAATTATTTTCTTCGTATGTGGGCGTAAAAAAAAGGTCGTGCAATCGTGACCTATTGGGCAACAAGGATAAAGATGCTATCTTTGGAGACATTAGGAGCCAGGAAAATATGGCGGAGGGCTCGGTAGTTGAGATCCACAAGCTGGATGATGAAAAAAATGGTGCGAGGCATGAAATCTGCGTTTCAGGAAAATGAAGGAACAAATTTTACTAGGACTTATTAATCACAATAACATCTCGGGAATCCTAGTAAAAGATGATATCGATATAAACGACTTCATTGATCATTTATCCACTTTCGGACGAGTGAATAGCAAAGAACCACTGGCAAAAACGAAATTTCAAGGAGCCCTAAAGACAAACCCTCCGCACCAGAACAGAATAGCACCTCAAAAGAAAGAAGACAGAGGCAAAGCTATAGTTAATACAGAAAGTTGTTGCCGGAGTCGAGTGCCAACACGATTAGTGAGTTGACAGTGGTGGCGTGTTCTACAATTCTTGTTTAAAATAGAAACATCGTAAACGACATTCACGAGCGTTTAACACATACAGAGATTGTCTGTTCTTTGAAATTATCATCCCGCTAGTTTAAATGAATAGAACACTCGACCGGAAATTGAGAGACTCTGGTTCTGATCCCGAGTCTCGTTATTTTTTCAGACACCATTAATAATTTTATATTAATTTCGAATCTATTATATTAAATTATATATCCATTATAATATAATTTGTTCTTCGAAATTATCACCCCGCTATTTTAAATGGATAGAACACTCGACCGGAAATTGAGAGACTGGGATTCGAAAACGAATGGGGTAATTTTTTAAAGACACAAATAATAATTGTATATTAATTTCGAATCCATTATATTGAGTTAGTATATTTCTTTAATTAAAACAAAGCCTTTAATTTATTTACTGTAACATGTTTCTCGCTATATCTGTATTTTTGTACAAAACAATCGTTTATAAGACTATACAAATTTATTTAATAGGTTACTGTCTTACCGAAGCAAAAGTGCACTGTCTCTTAAACGATAACGCTTATGATCTCAAGTCGTTGATGACTCGCCTATCGCGTTTTACTCGTTAACTATTTGCATAATTATGTAGAAAATTTTACAGTCGAATCTATGAATTGATCTTACAGAGGAAAAACTACATGATCTTAATAAGTGATAAAATTCTTACCTCTTTTCTGTTCCTTTGATGACTTCAACAGCTGCTGCTGTGCTATCACCTTCTCCAGATTAGGATTCAAAGGTTCAGTTTTTGGCACATTGAATAAACTAAAATCAACATTAAAATCATAATCATCATCCATATCACTATCTGAAATATCATCAATTAAACCCAATATAGAATTATCAATTTTCGTTCTATTCTTATTAACAACACGCGACTGTTTATTGGTTCGAGAAGTTTGTTTTATCTTGAGATCATTTGATGGAACAATTAAGTCCGATGCCGTTTTACAAAGAAATTGGCGCAAATTTGAATCGGATTGCTCGCACAATTGTTTAAATGCGAAACACTGAATAACTTGATTCGTACAATCCATGCAAAGGGATAATGGTAAACCATCTCCATTTATAATCTAAAAAAATAATTTGAATAGTATAAAAGCTTCGAGCTCAAGCACATATATTTTTTTGTAGTCAAATAACTACCATATCTTGCATTTTTAAAATGGTAGTATTTAATAATATTTAAATAATTTTAGGAAATTTATGAGAATATATGTCTTCTGAGCTTAAATAAACGTTGGG
Organism: Adranes taylori; assembly: GCA_009867245.2. Taxonomy (NCBI): domain Eukaryota; kingdom Metazoa; phylum Arthropoda; class Insecta; order Coleoptera; family Staphylinidae; genus Adranes; species Adranes taylori. The sequence goes on from WYDF02058599.1 coordinate 4,933, forward strand.
GAGGAGATCCAAAAGTTAATGCCTAACTCCTTCATTAAATTGGAACAAGAAAATTGTATTCGGCTCTGATACCAATTCGTTGACCATATTTTCTATCTACTTTGACTTTATGTGTGGTCTTTTTCATATAATTCGTAAAAATAAGATAAGACATAAATATGCCACACAGTAAATCAAGCCAAAAATGCCACTCAGGAATGTGATGAATGTGTGAAATGTTGTGATTGTTACGTTTGTGGCAACAATCGAGACTCCACTTCGTTACCAAACTTGTTAACTGTCAGTGGGCATAATAACATTTAAGTTAACAACAAAACTGTCCAAAATTGAATATTTTTTAAGACCATTAAACACTATTATAATAACTAGAAAATATTTCCAAACAAAGTGTTTAACGCAGAAGTACATTACATCGTTATTAATTCATTAGGTATTGAGCTTAGATACGTTATAATTATTGTTTTGTAATTTGAAACTATTGTATTTATGATTTTGCTATTCTAAATAAATACTTCTACGATTATTATTTGAAACCTATATTATTGTTTAATATTAACAATTCAAGATAGCTTTGAATTAATGATTAAAACTAAATCCATTCGATCGAACTTCATATACTTATGTATTAAGTTATGAAATTTTTAGCATATGGAAAGTATTTAAATATAAAAAAAACGTAGTAAATACAAGAATAATATTTAATTACCTGTATTGAAGAAAATCTCATAATCATATCACAAAAACTCATAGCATGCCCCAATCTGTCGTCAACCGTAAAAACAGATAACAGTTCGCTTTTTTCTGAAAGGCACGTTCTACATATCTTATTTATATCGAAAATATTGGAATCTGTTTTTAAGTCCATTGTGTCGCTTTACTTCTTTAAATTATTTGCAGTCGGCAACAACTTTGAAAACATTTAAAAAATTAACCACAAACTCGCTAAACAATAAACATTACAGAGGCACGACCATAACAATGACAATATGGCGGTCACAGTTTTGTATAGTCTTCCATTGGTCGATTGTGAAGTTCGTTGACAAGTTGAATAATCGCACAGATAGAAAGTGTTCTTTATGTCAGTTAGTATAAGGTAGTAAACCACACAATATTTATTTGGTATAACGTAAGACACAGGGCTGTATCAAGAAATTTTACCTAATGTATTTTATTCATATTAATATATATTACGAATGTTACAAAGAATCTTTGAAATAATATATTGTAGAACATAAAATAGGTAATGTTTGCTTTTGGGGGTCAAGAAGATTAGTAGTTCAAATGAACGTTATTCTCGCAGTCTGACAGAAATGCGATGTTGGCACAATTCCTGTTTATTTTTCAAAACACTGATTATATATTAATGTGTTGAATTATGGGCTTTAGATTTCAATTTGCAGATAACTTCCTTTTTATGATAAGTAAAATAAATTAAATCGCTAATAATATAAAAGTAAATTTATCATATTATAAAGATAACTTTATATATCTTTAAACATACACTTATGGTGGTTGCCTGTATAAATTAATAATTTATAAGACGGACTTTCATTTCTAACAAGCAGGCGGTGATGACTTAGTCGTGAACTTTCAAATGATGCGACCGGAATGCTCTTAATAAAGATGATGATGATCCTCTTAATAAAGATGCTTATAATGGGTAAAATGGCGCCATCAATCTTGAACCATCCGCTTTTTTAAGACATTTGTTATAATACAAAATTGTGATGATAGTTCCCTGGTTGGTATTACATACATATTAAAATTAAAATCATTCTTATGTGTCTTATCAGGAAAGTAAAACTGTAGATTTTATTTACTTTTCATCTAATTCTATACAGCGTACCTGTATTTACAAGAGAAGAGAAACTAACGTGGGTAGGTATTTCAAGGGACTTATGTTGAGTCTGTCTTCGTTGCACTCAACATCTCATTTGTGAGCAACGATGCCCTTCTCATTAGAGCCAATACAGACTTTAAGAATTGTCAATTACCAACTAATCAACAAATGTAAGGCTGGTTGCATTTATAAATTAATAATTTAGAAGACGGATTTTCATTTCTAATAAGCAGGTAGTGGTAGCTTAGTGAGTTAATCGTGGACTTTAAAATGTTGCGACCATAATGCTCCTAATAAAGAAGATGCTGATTATCTCTTATAATAATGGCGCTATACACTTTGAACCTCCCGCTTTTGTAAGACATTTCTTATAATCAAAAATCGTAATAATAGTTTCCTGGTTGGTATTACGTACCTTCTAAAATTAAGAGATAATTTACTTTCGGCAACTATTAGTCAACATGGACGTTTTATTCATCGGGTTATTGATGATATTTATGTTTTAAAATCAATTTTATATTAGACCTATACTTAAAGGGAAAAAAGGGATGTTATTGTGATTATAAAAACAAGCAATAAGTATAAAAATTAAATCATTTAATAAATTATCATTATGTAACAAATTGATGCTATTATTCTGCGTTCAACCCCTGTATCTGTAATGTATGCACCGTCTCTCCAATTCTGCAAAACAAAATTTAAAAAAAATCTATGTACAAACATGAAATTTAAGTTGTAAATTGTAAAGTTGTAATTCTACTTTCACTTATGAACGCACTCGTCATGTCGTAACTCAACATATGTCAAAATAGTGTGATTATTATTTCTATAAGCATCATAGATAGTAGGAACTGTCTAATGTGTGCGTTATTGTGTGCTTATATATTCTGATAAACAAATTATAAATAGGAATCAAGGTACTATAAATGCTAAGGTCTTGTACTTTTGCGTGTACGTTCGAATCACAACATGGCTATTTATTCTACCTTACGTTAGGGAAATTCGTTCTTTAAACTATTGTTGTTGGTTTTCCTTCTGATGTTGTACACTCGGAAAGATTTTTGGAAGCAAACGAAACGCCTTTGTAAATTCGGGCAAAATATTCTAAGAAGAAAGGGCAATTGCGCTGAAATGGATAATGTCTTCTTGCACTATAGAAATCAGAAAGTCAGCAGGCACCAAAACATTCATAATTACTGGAGTCATAATTCCTATACCTTTTTATCCCTGTTGAAATGTATTCTAAACCGTATTAATTTTTGAATTACGCGTGCACATACGAATTGGTACCGCTGACATATATGTCAGTCAGTTGATTTGTCATTCACTTCGCGTCAATGGACGAGGGCGCTGTCTTTTGTATTATTAAGTTTATCTTTCTTTATATTTTGTTTTTGCGATTATATTTTTACTATTTATTAAACAGCTTTTTACCACACTCAAGTTTCATTTCAATGGTTATGAGCCCAGTTCGGGTATATGAGTGTAAGAATTGATAAAAAAAGTAAACAGTCGTTCGTTATTTCGTATACTTTTTTTGTGTAGTCGCCGGTGTGTCGTTTTATTAAAAATAAACATGCACTGTCAGATAGCTTAAACGTATCTACTATAAGCAAATTTGATAGTAAAAATTACCAACAATGGAAATTCCAAGTAAAATGTGCCTTAAAAGAAGTATATACGAGATTGCCACAGGCAAGCTAGCCAAAACCAATTCATGTGCTGAAATGGAATCCTGGAATAAGAAAGATGCTCTTGCAACGTGCATAATTACAGATACAATGGAACTAAGTCAGGTTACACTGATAAAAAACTGTGAAATGTCCAAGGATGTAATCGATAGATTAGACAGCATATATTCCATTAACACTGGGACAAACGAAATTCAGTTTTATTAGTATAGAATGTCAGCGTCAGATACTATAGCGCAGCATATCTCAAAGGTTGAAAATTTGGCAAGGTTGATAGGAGAGTCCGGAGATTCGGTAATTGACCATCTATCATAACAAAAATTATAAGTGCGTTACCCTCAAAATTTAGAAATTTGAGACAGGCTTGGCTATCATTAGACGAAAATAAACAACCCATTCAGAATTTGATAGCTCGCCTAATAGATGAAGAGTCTAACTTAACTGCTACAGAAAACTCTGAGAGAGCCTTAGCAACGTCAAACTTCAGCAAGCTACACATAAACAATAATCTCAAAAGAATAAGAAACACGAATCACATACATGTTACGACTGTAACAAGAAAGGTCAAAGAATTGCAGAGCTCCGCGAAAAACTCAAAGTGATAATGAAAACCGGCCAGAACAACCGCGTTCTGACGCAGATAAAAGCGAACATTTTGCAGCATGTAACACAGAAGAAAATGAAACGATAAATTTCTTTAATTCAAGCGACTTCGAATGAATACTTGATAGTGGTGCTTCAGCACACATGAGTGGAAATAAGAATTTATTTTTAACGCTGCACGAAACAAATATCTTTACTGTAAAACTAGAAAACAATCAAGAATTAGAAGTAATAGGAATAGGAACGATAGACATTGAATGTTTAGTGTTATAACAAATGCTTGGTACCTTTCTGGATTAAGCAAAAATCTATTTTCTGAAGGAGTAATTACCAAAAAAAAAAGGGATGCAGGTAATAAAGCAGAAATACTTGAAAATGGTACGCTTAAAGCATGTGCACTTCGCGAATCAAACAAGCTATATAAACTACCAACACGTTCAAAATCTGAAGTAAATCTAACAACCACTGCTAGTTTGAAACTATGGCATGTGAACGTCTAGGTCATGTGAATCTTAAAAATATTCGTGAAATGGTAGAAACAACATAAAATGCGGTACAAGAAAATAGAGGTTAGAAATTATAAACGAGGTGAATTTATTTACAGCGATGTTTGTGGGCCAATATCAGTTCCGTCAGTAGGAGGTTTGTTCTTTTCAAAGATCATAGCACCGGTTACAGATCAGTGTATTTTATGAAACATAAGTTAGATACGCTCGACTATTTCAAAAAATTTGTTCACAATGCAAAAATAAATTTGGTCTCCGCATACAAACGATACGAGCTAATAATGGCATCGAATATGTCAACCAGAATTTTAAAAAATATCCAGCACAAAATGGTATTCAATTTGAACCAAGTGCCCCGTATTGTCATGAACCAAATGGCAAATCCGAACGAGAAATACGTACAATAGTAGAAAGCGTTCGTTCAATGTTATACACAAAGAATCTACCACTTTACCTATGGGCAGAAACAGTCAGTGCTGATGTATATATTTTAAACAGGACAACCAATGTAAACACTCCAAATACAACACCATTTGAATTATTGACGATAAAGACGCCTAAGCTAAATTACATAAAAATATTCGGTAGTAAATCATTTGTTCATGCCTCTGTCTGTCTACGAAAGTAAATAGAACCAAAAAGCAAGAAATTGATTCTAGTAGGATATGATAATGAATCCCCTAATTATCGATTGTACGATCCTGTCAGTAAGAAGATTCAAATAGCATTTGGTGTAATCTTTAATGAAAACAATGAAGTAACGTTACACAGAACGAATAATATACTCATTCCTATCAATGAAGAATATGATATAACACGACATATCAACGAAGATGAACAAGAGCCAGAATTTTTAGGTTTTGAAAGTGAGGAAATCTCAACAGAAGAAATTAAACACAAATATGATTTGAGAGATCAAGAGACAGCTTACGACAACCTATCAGGTATGAACCAAACTTTTTAGAAGTAGATTTAATGAAAAAGCAACGACATGCGCAGTCAATAAACACTGGAAAAAGGCGATCGAAGATAAATTCGTAGCCCTACAAAGAAACGACACATGGGAGTTTACAACGTTACCATTAAATAGACAAACAATTGGTTCTAAATGGGTTTTAAAGTGAAACGAAATAAAAATGACGAAGTTGAAAGATACAAAGCCAGACTATGTGCTAAAGGCTATTAATGAAGCAGAAGGAGTAGATTATAGTGAAACATTTGCACCTACAACTAAATATGATACGCTCATTAGAATTCCTCTTGCAATTGCAACAAAGAACAGTTATGAAATCTTACAATTTGATATCAAAACAGCTTTTCTACACGGGGAATCTTCATGGATCCTCCGTCAGGAATTGAAAACCATAATAATCAAGTTTGCAAATTGAAAAAGGCCCAAGTATATGGACCCAAACAAGCCCCGAGATGCTGGAACAGCAAATTCTCAAAATTCCTAGAATCATACGGATTTAAACAATGTGAGTCTGAAAAATGCGTTTTCTGTTATTGTTACTGGTGATTTAATAATACTTTATCTTATATGTTGACGATTGATTATGTCAATAATGTTGGAATACTGAATCAAACTATCAACAAGATGAAAAGTACTTCGTTGGTTTAGAAATTATACGTAATATAGGAAACAATTCAATTTTTATACATATCAATAATTATATTCAAAAAATAATTCGTCGTTTTCACATTGGACTAAGCTAAAATAAGCAAAACGCCAGCTAATACAAAGTACTATGCAAAAGTAGAAGCAGCAATGAAATAAAGCATTCAGTTGCATATCGACAAACTGTAGGATCTTTAATGTTTGTAGCTATCACTTCTCGTCCAGACATAATGCAATCTGTTAATGTTGTAAGCAGATATCAAGACAATCCTGACACGAGTCACTGGAATGCAGTTAAACGGATTGTAAAGTATCTAAAATCTAAATCACACATGGGCATACTATATTCTTCTACTCAACAAATGATCGGATACGCAGATGCCAATAATACAGATACTAGACGATCAACGACAGGATATGTATTCAACTTTGTAATAGAGCAATAACTTGGAATAGTGAAATTAGTCTAAACGTGAGCGATTATACTGACATTACGTTATGTTGTGATAATCAAAGTGCTATAAAGGTAATCAAAAAAATTCTGTGTTTAATAAGCGCACAAAGCATATTGATGTTCAGTATAACTTTATAAAAGAAAAAGTTGAAAATAACGAATTAAAAGTAGAATACGTGCCCACTAACCGATAT
>WYDF02058610.1:0-11837 GCA_009867245.2 Adranes taylori
TATAGATAGATAGATAGATAGATAGATAAAACCGGTTATTCCTTATATATGTCGAAAGCAGAACCACAGGTCGAAGGTATCTTCTAGCAATCCTGATGAATATTGCAGAATTTCGATTTTCAAACCATACTTAGACTTCCTAATTACGTAATTTACTGAAAGATTCAAAGCGAGTGAAAATACAATCAAGTCGTTGTAGTGCATAATATATTAATACCATATTACATCGTACAGAACAACAATAAAGATATGCACGTTCAGACGTTAATTAATTTTTACCAAGATATAGACTTTCCAACGGATATTGTAAAAGCAAAGTATTTACAATGGGAAATAAATGGATCTCGACAGGCAAAACAAAAGAAAATGTTCCAAAAAATGCTCTGGATACGTTACGCATTGGTGACACGAATTTCCTAATGCTTTTACATTTGTAAATATTTTATCATTTCCTCCTGGCTCTATTGCAAGAGCAAAAGGGTCATTTTTCAATCTGCATTGCAGAGGATTAAATGTTGCGTAAGGAACACCAGCGGTGAATTGCTTTGGACGCAATTTGTTGCGTTTGGTTGGCTCCGCCTTATGGGCAATTCATCGCGAAATTGTTATTACAATCGGCGATAAAGAAGTTATTGATATGTTTGCCGAAAAAAAATTTGAGAAGAATCAAAATATGAACTAAGACGGCAATTTAAAATCTAAATTTTTGTTTCCTGTGTAATGTAATACAATTTTCAGTATGAGATTGAAATTAAAAAAAAAATTAAATTGAACTTCTCGTTTTTGTAATAAAATATTCAGCACCTCCCTCGACAAATTCCTGGCTACGCCACTGAATACATTAATACATTATAAGAATATGTAATTGGAATGGTAAATGCGCCGGGATTCTAGTAAGGAAAAATTGCCGGCGAATTGTCTGTTTTCCTCTTAATAATTCAACGATTTACTCAAAGAAATGTGATTATATATGGTTTAAGTGAGGAAGTAATAGGTACTGAAGAGATTAAGAAGGAAGTATTTGCAAAGATACACAGCACTGTAAATATAATAGTCACAAGGAATACGACGATTAGAAAGTAATAAAAAAAAAATAAAAGCAGTAATTCTAAAATTAGAAAAATGGGAGGGCAAAATGGAGATTATGGAAGGAAAGAAATTACTGAAAATTATTCGCATATACATAGAAGATGATATGACAAAAATGGAGAGGAAGATACGAAGAAGGAGATGGAATGGAGAAGAAGAAGCAATCGATAGGAGCAGAGGCAATGGGGAAGACAATGGGTGGAGGAAAAGGCAATGGATAGGAGGAGAGAAATAATGAAGAAATGTTAATCCGGGGCAAATATGAAAGAGAGTGAGGTGGAAAAGAAGCGGGAAAAACAACTGGCTGACTACTATGGAATAGGAGTGGCAGATGTAGATCGAAAGAAGAGAATGACATTAAGCAGGAGAGAAACAATGGAGTTATATGTTGTTACAGAGAAAGTGCGTGTGTGTGTGTTTTTAATGGAAAATCTCATAGAAAAGATTGACGATTGTACCAAAGGTTTTGAACAGTCCATAAATTATTTCCAAGAAAAATTACCATTTTAATTGTTATTTACATGATGCCGTTTAGGAACCATTAATGTTATTGATTTATATCTATAGCAGTAGAGTAATAGCGGTTACTACTGCTAATTGAAGATTATTATAGAAGCAGCAGAAACATTCAACCACAATTATAGACACTGTTGAGCAGAAACAACAGAAAGATTGTAATTGGTTCTATTAATAAGCGTGAAGCCTAGATAAGTCAAATAGATTGATGAGACTATTAGTACAGTGTCAGGAAAAAATTATAATACGCTTTAAAATCATATTATTATATATATATATATATATATATATATATATACATATATATGAAACGTGGGTAGTACTGGGCGATACTTAATAATATTTAATTATTGAGTACAAATTTACAAAAGAAACTATCGAAGTTGAAGAAACTTGCAAATACCCCCCAAGGAGGAGTATTGTGACCACTCCTCTGGTCCATTGTTGTTGACGACCTAATGACTGCTGTAAATATAGTAGGCCATTTAGTACAAAAATTTTCAAATGACCTGGCGCTGATAAAGCAAACCCAATACGACACAATAATATCTACCAGAATACTAAGTGCCCAATGCTATAACGAAAATGCTTTAAACATAAATTCCAATAAAGTGACGGTTGTGTGTCATTCAGAAGGAGGAAGAAAGGCAGGAGAATGGATTTAAGGCTTTGGTCCTGAATTACGATAGAATAGAAGGCGAAATGTCGGGGTTTAATGTTGGACCACAAAAAAATGCTCAGCCTTAAAAGCCGTCTTATATGTATGCAAAAAGCTTTTTGTTAGAACCTGGAGTCTACAACCAAAAATGATACACTGGGCCTATGCAGCAATTGTAGGACTTATTGTAGTATATTGAAACCTGGTCGGATAGCCTAATGTGGAACAGTAAAAGCCTCCGAGCGTAGTACGGAGCAGAGCTCGAAACATATAACTCCATACTAAAAACTTCATGCCTCAGCATAACTAAGATAATGAGGCCATGCATTGACGTATTTGTAAGAGAGACTAGGTTCTATTTCATAGTACAGCTAGAGCTAGGACAACAACACTGAACTCCGGCAATCTCACAAGACATTCTTCATAATATTCTTCTGCATAGATAAAACAAGAACCAAATATTATGTGACCAAACTATTGTGATAAGAAGCGGCAATAGACACATACATTGAATACGATTGGCAGCTTACCATATATTAGATTAGAAATAATACCAGATAACACTAGCAGGTCCTTAAAGATAAATTCGCGTCAGAAATTGATGATAATATTTTTATACATGAATACATCATAACGATTCAGGAGAAATGGTCAGGTGTAAAGATGTGTACTACAAACTATGCGCAGAATACATTAGGATACAGGCACCGTCCTACAAAAAATCCGTGGCTTTTAGATGATTTCTTTGTTAAATTATGTCCTTGTTAAACATTGAATTAAGACAAATGCAAAGTATTAAGTTTTCACGACAATTGAACTTCTATTTCAACCGCAATTTCCATTTCCCTTTAAAGATTGGCGATCCAATTGGGAATTGTGATCCTGGAATCCAAAGTTCTAAAAATTTCTTCCGACGTTGGACCAAGCGGCGTAGATTTTATAGTCTTTTCCCGACGGATCATTTTCCTTGTATTTTCTCCTCGATGATCTAGCGGAGTATTTTGTACTTGCCCTACATATCCGACGTACTGCAGCTTTCTCTTTTTGACGGCGTGTATGAGTTGCATTTATGAGTTATTTTAATTAATTAAATGTTTTGTTTTTACAAAATTTGGAGTTTGCCACAAACGAGGTCCTCTAAGTTCACAAGTTTCTTTTATTTTATTATTAAATAGTATAGTTTCATAAACGCTGCAGCAGCAGCAGCTAATTTGTCGTCCATAGTTGTAGCTTCCCGTGATTCCTAACAACTGGACCAGCCCATGCGTCAGGAAATTAATTTTAATTTAAACGCTTCTCCAAGTGCGACCAAATTTTAAACACAACAAACAAGTGCCGGGTATAGTTAACGTGGGCGGGGTATTGTGCTAGTATGCATGATGGCTCCACTCAGAAACGAAGAATAGTGCGATCGGATCATACAGCAAATCAGTAATTACCTCAAGGTAATTATTAAACTTGAGGAAGAATTTACGATAAATTCACGTGCGGTATAATCTCTCAATGTATGAAGTAATTTCCCACTCAAAACAGCTCTACTATCATAGATAATCTGGTCATGTCAGTGAAAACAAGTGAAGTTCCCCTAACAAGTGCTAGCAGCTGAAGACATAGGGAAACGGCTAAAAACAATAACGCTACCGCATCAAAGCGGCCCTTGACTCGGACAGTTCGTCAATCTCAGAGATTTCTATACAATCTTCAACTTAAAAGTTGCAGCAAAGCACTTCAGCCACACAAGCTAGACTCCCAAAAAAAGCAGGAATCCCTGATATAATTTTTCGAAAGAAATACCAAAACACATCCTAAGCACAACCTTCTCAGAAAGATAAACTACAAACAAGGAAACCACCCCTAATTGTAATGAACAACAAAGATGCATACATCTATATACGAGATTGCGCGAAGGACAACAGTGTTGCTATAATAAAAGCCATTTCTTCAACGGAATGAACGAAACTTTTCACAGAAGACGCTGAGAGTTTCAGAAAGTTCAGGACAATACTCCAGACGGCTAAAGAGCCTTATGACACTTTCCAGCTACTTGAAGAAAAATAGTTCAAGGTTGTTCTACAAGGAATACCCCACTCTATGGACATAAAAGATATTGAAAACGACCTGGATAACAAAGGCATAAAGTTTAATTTCGTCAAAAAACTGGGAAACAAATAAAAGACCTCTCCATTAGTGCTAGTGAAGACAGAAAGATCTGATGAAAGGAAAAAGTCTTTGACCTAAAAGAAGTTATGAACGTGAGAATCAACACCGAGCCAAAAAGACGAGCAACAAGTATGAGGCAATGCTTTAGCTGTCAGAAATATGGACATGTCAAGTATAGGTGCTTACGCCTGTGTTGAGTGTGCACAAGCTCACCCATCATGGCAGTGTGAAAAACTACCTGAAGAAAATCCTAAGTACACAAATTATGAAGGAAAACACCTAACTGCGTATAAAGGATGCAGTCAGGAGGCAAAAAATTATAAAATCAGATAGGAAAGAAAATCTAAGCTAAGCTAATACAGCAAAAGGATTTGAAAATAACAGTGACGTTATGAATAAACTTCGTGTGCTCCTGAAAGAAATGCTTTTTACTCTCCTACTAAATTTACTTAATGGGAAGTAAATCAGGACTAACTTTAGCAACCTGAAATGCTAACGTATTAGCATTAAAAGACAGGAACTTCAGAGATTCTTAAAAGACTTGCAATATTAATTATTGAAACACATTCAAAACCAAATAAGAATTTCCACCGGGAATTTCCAGACTATACTACAATAAGAAAAGATAGATTGGGCAAAGCAGGAGAAGTCGTTATTATAAGCCGCAAATCACTTTGCACACAAGAAATTGATACCAAGGTCAGATATCAATTTCACAGATATAGAAGCAGTCGCTTTGAAAACTAACATCCTGGGAAAAGTGCTCACACTCGTAGCATGTTACCTTCCACCAAACAAGACTCCAATAAAACCAGATTTTGTGGAAACTTTTGAACTGGTCCATGCATATTAGGATAAGATCTAAATGCCAAGCACATCTCATGGAACTGCAGAAATAACAACAACGCAGGAAAAGAACTGTTCAAAAAACTCAACCAATTTCAAAACACCAAGGTCCAAGATCTAGTGGATGCCAATTCTATTCCCACGAGCAGGAAAATTTATGGAGAAGTTATAGATATACTTATTATCCACAACTTCCTAAAACGATGACAGATACAATGTTTATGTGTGACCCGAAATTATCCAGGATGGTGCTTTGATTTTAAAAATGTGGAAATGGGGCCTAAAAAAAAGAAAAAAAGTCATGAAAACTGTAGTTTTTGTGTGGCCCGATATGTGCTTTTTCATTTTAAAAATGTGGAAATGGGTCCTAAAAAGAGGCATCAAAACCTAAAATGAAATAAGTTGATACATATTTCCACTTCATTTCGCCAATGTGTACTCACGCAATTTATTCAATAAATTCTGGGCATTACAGCTCATAACAAGTACAGCTCATAACAAGTTGCTACGCAAAACGGTGGTTGCTCCGTGGTTTATCAGAAATAAAGAGTTAAGAGTAGAACTAAAAGCCTAAGACTTAGTTCAAGCAGCAATAAACAGCAGAGGAAACATGATCAATTGTCTTTCTGAATATCCAGATGGAAAGGTCGCAAAATTATCTAAAGGCATGTAAACTCAGCCAAAACCACCAAAACATGGAAAGCCAAAACAAGTGGAAGGAAAACACACATCTGGAGACCCCCATTAATTCTCCGGATCTAGAAAGAACCTAATTATAAGTTAGAGGACTTAAAAATTGGAAAAAGGAAAGAATTTAAAAAATACAACAAACTTTGCCATTTTATGAAAACAAATAGAATAATTTGTTGACTGAATCCAAGTAAGTACAAAGGGATTAAGGAATAGTCAACCAACACCACTGAATTAAATTTTCATTGCATTTGGATTAAAGTTGTATTCGATTTATACTAAAGCAATTTATGGTCGTCATTGTATAAAGATATTATTTCATCTTAGATAAAAAGGACAGCGATGTAGTAGAAACATGATGTAGCCAATTAAAACGCGTATTCCGTTCGACGCTGCTGATTGTACTGCACTTATTTCATACAGCGTAACCATGTGCGTACGATCGTCAAGCTGTCAGTTCAAAGACTATCTGACAATTATTATTATTACACAGGAGGTGGCAGTGTTTTTCTTTCTACTACGTTCTATGGAGTCATCGTTTATGAAGAGATGTAATCGGCTCCATACCTGTTCCATCATAATTCATAACTTTCAACGAAGTTTATCTTTTGTTTCTCCTTTTTCGTTGGTAGCAATCGTGGTTAGTTGTTGAGATGGTATCATATTTATACGAAAATAAGAAAAAGTGATTGTTAATGTCAGGTAGAGATATCAGTAACTAGAAGAATGGACTTCATTAGATAAATTATGGTTCATTTCATAATTTGGTTTATAAGGCTTTTAAAGTAGATATTCTGTATTACTTTTTAACTTTTGTATGACGGCTTAAAAGTTTACTTAAGTAAACGCAGATCGATTTTGTTGATCATAGTACGTTTGTTGAGGTAAACAATTTAGATACCTCGGAGGAATCGTAACGGAAGACAATGACCTGACAACTGAAATTGAAGCTCGAATAGCAGCCGAAAACAGATGGTACTACAGTTTTCTCAATATGCTTAAGTCATCATTAATATCCAACCTACTGAAAGTGTGAAAGTGTATACTACAATCATCAAACCAGCAGTAGCATACGGCTCAGAAACATGGACACTAGCAAAGGAAAATAAAAACTGTCTAGGAGTCTAGGAAGGCAAAATCTTAAGGAAAATTTTTGGAGCCGTACATGACGCAGATGGATGGAGAATTCGAACCAATGCGGAACTGAAAGACCTGTATAGGACGTCGTGAATTGTCAATAATATTAAAGCAAGCCGATTAGGGTGTCTCGGTCACGTTGAGAAGATGAATGACACCAGGCTATCGAAAAAGATATTGAATACCAAACCAGAAGGGAGTCGTCATAGGTCGTACACGCAAGAGGTGGATGGATGATGTGTCCGAAGATGTACATAAATTGAACATCCGAAAATGGATAAAGCTGCATCGAGAGACGACTGGCGGAAAGATGTTGTTGCAGAGGCCAGAATTCATCAAGGACTGTAGCGTCAAGATAAGTAAGTAAGTAATAGTACATGTGTGACAGACTTGCGCGCGCGGCGTATGCCAAGTCTAGCGATATCACAAATAGCGTAACTTTTATATTACAATAGAATATAAATGTCTCTGGAAATATGAATTTCTCAGACACCGTGTCAGTTTAAAGTGAGACCAAACGTTGGAACTCGCTGAGGGCACTGGTAGCAAAGTACGCAAGCAGTGCAGAAGCTCGTATTCTTGTGGGTACTTGAAAAAGTTCCTAAATGCTAACTGAATGAAAGAACATTACATAATAAATAGCATAGCAAAACCCCTACTCCAGCAGCCACCGATGTGGATATAATACTACAATAAACAATGCGCTTCAACTAAGTGCGTTCAGGTTCTTTGGACCTTGCAGCGGTAGATACAAGCCCGCGGAATTTAATGATTTTATTAATAAGAGACCCCAGTCACATTGTTACACGTTATAAATAATATGTTGTCACATATATAGTTTGATAGATGTAAAAATTAAGGACCTATAAAGGAAAACTTTATATTGATTCACAAAAAATATTTCTGCAGCAAAAAATATTCAGATGATAAGTTTAAAATAATGGAAAAAAGTACTTCTTAATCGGAAAGTTGAACCTTTTAGAACGACTACCTGTTTTTCTAAAATAAAAATCAAACAACTAACAAAGCAAATAATAGAATTAATTATATTTATAAATATCAAAGCATTTAGGAAGTGATATAGGATTCATGTTTTGATAATTTTGACAATGTTTTGTATTAAAATAACTTCGTTAATGCGCAATTCAAAGGGGAGGGGGGGATATTATAGGGAACAATTTTTCATATAAGTTTCGTATAAAAAAAATTCTTGCTCAAAAAAATGAAAGAATGGTCCAATTTGTCTGTTTATACGTATGTACGTCGCTTATGCATCGACCTGATATTTGGCTACATGAACAATCTTTAAAAATAATATATTTTTACTATTGTACCGTTAATCAATTTAAAAAGCATTGTGATAGAAGTTAGCCGGCTTGCTTAATTCCACAAATAGTTAATTGCATTATAGTTTTTATGAAGACCAATGGAGAACAGTATTTTCAAGAATAATTCTGAAAAAATTATAATTTCATTGAATTATATTATTGTATTATATTGAATTATATTATCAATAAATTTCTATTTCCTTTTTATAATTTATTATTTAAAATCTGTTTAGATGTAGTATTTAAAAAAAATTATAATAAATATTAATCCGCATTATTCAATTTCTTAGATTTATTTGTATTAGTTCATTAGTAATGAAGAAATACTGGGATGAATATGGTATTTTGTTGGTTTAATACTATTACGAGAAAGTTTTTAATATACTGTTTTTGATAATTCAAATTTCTTTATGAAATCTATTTGTACTTTAGTTTTGATTTATCTACAACATTTTATATGATAATAAAAGGATCATTAAATATTCTGTGAATGTATGATTTTATGTGGCCATAATATTGTGTAATTTTTATGATTTTAACCTCCTTTATTTTAATTTGTTGTAATGTGAAACTATACATCCATATATGTTTCTATGAATATTGATACGTCCTTGTTGATATTTCAAAACAAAAACAACAAGAAAAGCATGTAAACAAATTCATAAAAGTGTGAGATTATAATTCGGGTATAATTTTATATGATCCGCCATTTATATTTATAATTTTGTGATAGAAGTCCTCTTGTCAGGTCTATACATTTATTTGAGGGTACGTTCGAACAAAATTTTGAGCATCACTTTGACAAACATTAAGGCCCACGAAGATTGAAGCGCTGCTGACGCGTTTTAGGCGCCAAGAAATGTCAATTTGATGTCAAAGTTATGTCAAATAAAAGTATTTCACACAGTAAACGCTGCCGACGCCCATAGAAATCCATATAAATGCATAGAAACCTACAAACATGGTGTCTAACGAAATGCTAATTTCCATAGTAAAGGAAGATCCATGTGTATATGACAAAAGAAATCGAAATTATAAAAACATTTTAATGAAGACTAAAATTTGGTATGAAATTGGAGAAAAACTTAATAATTTAGGTAAACAATGTCGTTACATGTCGTCTATTTACAGACTTTTTAACAAGTAGCTGAAACGAAACTAACCAGTTGAGATAAATCAGTAGGTGTTTGTTCCTTTCAACAATCGAAATTATATATATATATATATATATATATATATATATAATTTCGAATTATCTTATAGAATTATCTTATACCTGCTAAAGGTTTGGTATGAAAATATAAATGGGGTTTCACCTACTTATTAAAGAAGTCTGTAAATAGACGACATGCAACGTTGAAAACAAATTAGTCAAAGACTTAAATATCCGGACGTGGTTTAGTTGTAAGGTCGAAGGTTTTGAATGACTACTAAAAGGGAGTACCGATGATAGTTATATATCCTAACACTTGAAATACGTATCTGCCCCAATCTGACTTTTTAAAGCTATTTGTGATTACACTTGTCATCAACACCTATCTGAAGTTGGACTAACTCATCTAATTGTCAATTTTGTTTCAATTATATTATTAACATACAAAAATCTAATGCTAATCATATCACAGATTTATTGTTTCTCTTTATTGATAGTATCTCTATTCAGGAGACGAATGCATGAAAAGGTGGAAGAGTTTGAGAGATCGCTTCACAAGAGAGGCCCAAATATTGGAGACACCATCAGGAAATAGGATTCACCTCAATGGGAGTATTTAGAAGACCTATCTTTTTTTAAAGACTTCAATAACAAGATTTCAAATATGGCAATTTTTCTTCTCACTTCTGTTGAATAGTACAAAATTGTAAACATGGGAATATCCATCATACACGGATACAGAACCTATTATTTTGTCTACAACAATTTTATGCATTAGCTATTATTTTGCCCCAAAATCTACGCCAGAAAAAGTCAACAGTCTGTCTCATTTAAACTTGTACAAAATATATAAACAAATAATATCATCCATACTTATTATATTTATTAAAGTATTGTTGCATATGGCTGTGTCACTTACATATAATTGACATTACAGGATTGCTGGAAAACTTTGCAACTAACTTCACGCCGATGTAAGTATCTGTCAAAGCACCAATGAGATTATACCACTCAAAATTATACCAATGATAGTTCATTATATTGTTAATGTTTTGAAGCATTTGCGTCTAAGTCAAAACGAAAATAATAAATTCCTTACATGGAATTCAGACGCTGCAGTGTTATTGCGCTATATTTGGCTGGAAAGCCATAAATCTTTTGTGTTGCGCACTATTTCTCGTTACAATGATACTATCAGCATTGCCAGATTCAAAGCAAGTGATCGTAAACAAATTGTAACATCAACAGCAATCATTCGGAAAGTGAAGTTTCGAATTGAATAATATCCCCGTCGTAGTGGTAAAAAATTCGTGAAAGTGATCGCCACCCCATCTTTCATATACTGGAAGTGCTAAGTTTTGTTATATTTTGCATAAAACAAAAGTTTAACCTTTTAGATTTGACTGTCACCTTTTAAGTCGTCTATTAAATTCAATTAGTAAAATAGTGTTTAGGGTTAACTAATCAAAATTAGTCTAACCCATAAGGCGCCTACCCACGAATCCTCCGGTCACCATATTTGCCTGCGGCGCGGATAGCGTATATACAAGCGAAATTTCAGTCTTCTAATTTTTTAACTGAATTTCTCAATAAAAGAATCATTTTGAGACCCTGCCAAAATTATAATGAGCAGCCGCCACTGATAACAACATTTATTCAGTTGTAAAAGCAGTTTATATGTCTCATACAACGTAAAATAATTTTTCACCTCATAACATTTTGACATTTTGAATAATATAAATGAACATTTAATTAAATAACTGTAAATCGTCTAATCGAATACCAGGTATATGTAAACTACAAATTTTTAAAGTTCTCATCACCGTCAACATGCTTGTGTATCTTCTAAAAACGATTTCATTCATTCATAGACACGATTATACAAAATAAATATACCAGTACTATCAGAAATAAAAGGATGTAAATTGGATGTAAAATGAAGGAAAATTTTTTCTGTTCAAAACAATTCTGTTTTGTAAAAAAAGCACGATACAAATATAAACTTTTTTTACATATAGGTACAGAAAATATTGGGTGATGCAATAAATCGGATTTTATGTATAAAAAAAAATCCTTCTCGAAATTTCGGCTGTTTGGTTTTCTTTGCCGAGTCTTATGGCATGCCCCAAATATACATATTCTTCGACCCTTTCGATTTTCTGTTGATTGACTGTAATTTGTTTTTCGTTTCTGCTTAAAATTTTAGTTTTGGAGAGGTTCATTCTAAGGCCTACCTTTGCAGATGCGTGATGTAGTTGTT
>WYDF02058621.1:0-11837 GCA_009867245.2 Adranes taylori
GGAAGGGATCATTGGAAGCACCCCATACATTTTTCCAAAGAAAAGAATATGGGAAAACGGAGGAAGAAGAAAAAAAATAGTTAAGAAAAATCTTAATGCTAATGTCAGATCAGGAACAGAAGCGAAAACTTCACATTCAACCGGAAAGGTACTGGAGGTTTTTGGAAATCGTCTTAGGCGAGAAAATTTTTATAAGGATATCATCTGCAGAAAGCTTATCGTATTTTTTTACTAAGATTGTACTCTCTTGGGACGTTTAGTTTAGATCAGATTACTGGGTTCTAAGACTGCAAACCAATCTGATATACATTCCATGCATTCGCAACGTGTATTGTTTCTTGTCAAAACCTTGTGACACCGTTTCCTGGTATTCAATATTCTAGAAATTTTAAAAAAACCGGCTTCTGGTGGCAGCTACTTAAAAGAATATGCTCTCTTTGGCCCCGGGTCTCTTCAGTTGGAGAAGTACAATTTCAGGTGTTCGAAAAAAAAATACAATATTTATTTTATAAAGTTAATCTCCGCTTATTGATGTTAATATTAAACAATACATATCCATTTACAAAATAAATAAGAAACGAGTTTACAATATGTCTATGGTTTCAAATATTCAACCGTTACACATGCTAATTATATTAAAGAGATTAATGTTTCCCAAATTAAACAAGACTAAACTAATTCAACACAGAGAAACCGTAGAATTGTCAAATTAAATTTCACAATAAAATGTAAAATAAAGATATCAATACCTACTGTAATACTATTTCAATTACGAAGTGACGTAAATCCTTCCCACATAAATTCCCAAAAGTATTTTAAAGAATAAAATATTCACGACTTTGAAATTGCTTTTCCTCTACCAGTATTATCATTTTAATGCTTAAATAGCGTTCTGTGAGCCTACTATTAGAGTAGAACTCTAATATTAAAACCTATATTTCCAACTTGGGTTTTACTGTGTCACTTAACTATCTAAATCTGTACACTAACCTGCGTCGGGATCGTCCCAATGTACCAAATGATTCACTAGTTAGAGAGACTGATAGTGTCCTAAAATATTTTAAATTTCTACGATAAACTATATGAGACTCCCTTAACATCTCTAACAATTCTGTTTAGTAAACTGTGTGGGTTTCACCAAACTTTCCTAATAATTCTGATAATAGTACTATCATTTAATAAATTATCTACTCTGAATCAGTTGTAGAAGAGTTTTTAAATGCAACTTCTTTATTTCATCTGTTAGTCCCTTTAAAGTTATTTCACATTTCGCAATGACTATAAAAATTAAGATATGCGAACTGACTTTTTAATTCAACTCATTTTAAAATTTTGAATTTAGTCATGTTTTATAAATTTTTGTATTGCGCTACCAATTTTGGAAAGCTAATAATGTTCTCTTGAGTTACAGTCGAAGAGAACTGTCGGTATATTTGTTTTCATTAACTTCCAATTTCTCTCATTTTCTGCGGCATTCGCAATGAATGACTTCCTTCCTATGCATGAGAGTATCAGTGGAAGAGTATCATGAACATTTACTTGCTTATGTGTTTAGCGAGATCTTTGATTTCTGGGTTGGGGTGACTAAAAAATCTGTTAACCATTAGGGATCCTCTTTTTTGCGCGGTCGTAATCGTGTAATCGGTTGGAAGCTTTCAAGTCTCTTCTTATGTGTGTGTTGGAAATATGCAACGGTGCGATGACTGTTCTCAACAACTTGTTCTACGCTGTCAGGATTCTTTCTTTTGCTTTCTTGCCATTCCTTATCCATGACCGGAGAGGTGTTGTGGCAAGAAGAGTCCGTTTAGAATTCCTAATTCCGGCTTGTATGCTCAGACTGTTGTCGTGTTTAAGAATACCCCGTAGCCTGTATGCGGTTTGGGTTTCGACTACTTCTCTCCGTTCGGCGTGTGCTTGGAATGTCATTTTAAATCGAAAATGACTCCCAGATATGTTCCTTGTTTATGCACCTTCTGTTTTCACCTCTAAGTGTTATATGGTTTTTCACATCCACGTTTTTACTAAACCTCACCTCTTGAACGAAAAGATTGTACTGAATGATTTTTGTTAATTATAATCGGACATTCATCTCAAGAAGCTTATGAAATAGCCCGTTCCTCTAAACCCTATCATAAGCTTTTTTAACATCTACTAATACAACATATGTAGTTTACAGAAGAGCAAAACGCGGTAGGTGCCTAATGCGGGGTATCTCGTTCTTTTTCAATACCACTGGGTCTATCTATATAATCTGCAGGAAGAATATTTGATAACAGCTGAAAAAATTTAAAAAAACTGGAGTTACAGTTAATCCAAAAGGGGATTAAAAAATCCTAGCTTTTAAAGGAAAACGTCAAGTTGTTGCGTTTACGTCCGCTTAGTGGGGTGAAATTATTACTACAGATCTTTGTTCCTCTGCATCAAGAGCGTACATGCTTCCCATGCTAATATTTGCCCGGTGGCGAATACAGCGGGGGGTTTTCGGTAGCTTCGTGCCTAGTGGATGGGTTGAGCACAATGAAAAAGAGCGGATAGATAAGACATTTTTTCACATATGAAAAATTCGGACGTTATAAATTATGCTGGGGAAAATGGGGTAGATAACTTATGTTTTCCACTCCATTGCAAGCACTGACTTCAAGCCTTAGATGTTGCATTTATGAAGCTATTAAGTGCATATTATGACAACGAAACAGTTTTGCTGCATTGGCTCTCTAAATGATGCTCAATGAGTTCAGAATAGAAAGTTTAGTTTTCCAAAAAATAATATTAGTTTAGTACCTCTTTTTGTTATAACGTCAGAATAGAATTTCTGACTTTATTTTATAAACTTTCCTTCGGACTTGCTTGTAAAATAAATTATATGACATTATGTTTGTAATTTTATTTCATAAATAATATACGTATAATAATTTCTAGTTCAAAAAACTGCAATAACAGAAAATTTCATGTTGAGTATGTTGGTTACGGTACTTGGACGATCCCGTACCATTTCAGGTTTTGGTCACGCGAGGGGTAAGCACATATCTGTAATAACACATAATTCAACTTGTTGGCGTTGATAAACATTTGTGATCTAATTTAATCGATTGCATGTAAGTACTTATTGAAAACATAAGTTTTGGATCATTCTCTTTAAAGAGACCGAGTGACCTAAGAAATAAGAAACTACAAAAAATACAGTGAGACTTGACAGTATATTTCAGAATCTAAAAGAAGAGAGCTGAGGCTTGACATTATAACTCAGATTCGATCGATTTCTACTATGAATCATGGCAAGCCGAGGTTGTTAGAGATAACCAGAGTACTTAGTATGAGACGATGATATTTCTGTAGTAATTGCATGGATAGAAATGGTCCCAAGAATTACATTCCATAAATGCATCAGATATTGTGTAGACGATTGATAGTATAAGCAGCGAAATTGCTATTGGGGAATTATGATTAGTAAAACTGGATTTAAATGGTACACCAAAAAGCCACTTGGAAAGAAACACATACCTGGGCACAATATTTTAATGTCTTTATGAAGACGACATTTGATCGCTTTGTTCGTTCAAGATTCAATAAGGAAATTGTTACTTAAAAAATAAACCTCAACACAACCAAAAACAAATATAAAGAACATCGGAATAGTATATCCAGGGATATAGAGGGATATTGTTCTACCTGTCACATTCGGATCTAATTATGAAAATATATGACCTCTTTCTCTACAAAATATTTACACGTCAAAACACAATAGAATAAAGATTGTTTCAGTAGCTATTGTTTCTGGAATATTCAACAAAACAACAAACAATGTTCAAAAAGTGTACTATTCGATTACTTGTAATGCAGAACAGAACGCGGTAGCCCATCAAAGATTCACCACCATTCGAACGAGCCCCCGGTTGCAGACATCGTTGAGCCCTTTGACCCCCACGCAGCGTTGACGCTACCAGCCCAAAACTCAAATATTATAACTCACATTTTTGTAAATATACTATACAATGCAAGTTTGAATAGGCCTTTATCGAGATCTGACGCCTTTACCTAGATTGGCAACTAATAATAAGGCATAGGAATGGCTACTACTACCTACACATTTGCACATAGAGCCCAAACTTTCATCAATATCTTTACATATTGTAGAATATAAACAACAGCATAGCATCCTCCATTTCAAACTCCATTTTACAAAAAAGGGTAACTGGATTCGGGGATTCGCCGGGATTTCAGTGTAAATGCATATCCAAGGCCCCTACTTACATTAATGTACAATTATCATTAATCGTTGTTGTACCTTTATTTGCAACCTATTATAAAGGACTGCACATTAACTTAGAGTACGTATACTAAACAGGGCGCTATGTAGTTGGTTAGTAATATTTTCAACCTTACAATTATTAAATTTCACGGGCTATTTACATATAGGAAAAAAGTTCATGTGGACAAAGAGGCTATATTGTATAGTGATAACTTGTATTTTGAGAATATGTTATTTACATTAATTTTAATTGTTAGTTGTTTAAAATAACACACATTGTACCAATGGAGAGTTTTTAAGATATTAGGGGATACATATATGGAGTTGGAATTCTCATGTTTGGTATTTGTTAAAGAGAATCACAAGAGCTATCATAATTGCAAAAATATATGGGTGTTACTAAAAAGTTTTTCTAAATTTTTTTATTGCTCAAAATGAACTCAGGAGCATTTTTTATTGCTAAATAAAATCCTGTATATATATATATCTGACATTGTAATCTTAGAAAAAAATGTTTCAAATAAAATCTATCGAGCTTTAGACAGCGTATCAAATAAAGTTTATTCGAGTGTCCTATCTTTTATAGTTTCTGAGATACATCGAAAAATTTGTTAAACTTTAAGTGTGACAACGTCTCGTTTTATGGCAGATGCACACATGGAATTAATTTCATGAGCAACTTAACAAAGTTTATGTGTACAAAATTTCATCCACCTAGTTTTAGAATTGAATTTGTCAATAAAAAGCGGGACTATATTAGATTTAAAAAAAATATTAAAATTACTTTTGCGGAACAATCGAGAGCACGTACATACCAAATGTCAACCCGATCGGTTTAATAGCTTAGAATTAATCTTTTGGAATCTATGCTAAGTAAAATTGTTTACCAAGAGATGTATGAGTACATATGCTGGGTAAATATGTTTAAGAAATTCCTGAAGTATGAAAGAAAGATGATGGACGAGGATTAAAGACTGGTAAAAAATGTTTATGCAAGCAATTCGAACGTGGGGACTTGCAAGTATTGAAATATTTTGAGAAAGCAAAAAGGTGTCAGAGGACCTATAAGAGGAGGAATGGCCAAAGTATGCATGTTATGAAATAATGAAGGAAGTCGATATAGATGTTGCGAAAGACGTAACAAAATAGAAGGAGGGATGTTAAATTGCAAGAAAGGAATGGAAGCATTAGAGTAAGTATAATAGGAAGTGGTTGAAGGAGATAGTGGAATGCCAAAATATTTATCATTTGCGATGAGCATGAATGAGAAGAGAGCGAAATCGAAGTTTAAATGTCGAGGTATGAAGAGGAGAAATAAATATTGGATAAAGGAGTGTAATATGAATATGTGGAAGACAACAGGTAACATGAATATGAGATCATTGGCTTAAATCCTGTCAGGAGTTGATGGGGGAAATTGAAGAAAGTAGGAATATGGAAATTGCAGGGTATATCTAGGTACTCCACGTATGATATTGGAGGCTCAAGATGCCGAGTTCTACGACAATCCAGAGCCAACACACCTACTTGTGAGCCTCCAATTCTTTTGTCTCTTTCGGGAACATAAACTTCCCTTTATTTTATTTCTTTAATCTGTAGATTTCGTATCTCATAATAACTTGTTTCCTCTGTATAACTAAATAAATCCTTAACAAAATATCTTGTTTTCAGCAGTTATAATTAAAACAAAAACATCTTGCATATGAGAGCAATGCACTCATAGAATAAAAAATATTTAACTGCCACGATTTGGGCACAATTAACTTGCTTCAAAGAGCTTTGATACATTGATAATATGGTTAATACGATATTTTATGAAACCTAAGTAGAATTAAGTACAATAGTTAACAATGCGCTTTCCTCTAATGCTTGCGTTTTGTTTTCCAGCTTTCTTAATAAATTTGTGTAAACATTATACACTATCTGCTTACCATGAGCAGACAAATGAAGTTTGCTTTTTGTGAATCAGCACTTTCAAAAACACTTGTATTAGCCCTTCGAACAACACATTCAAAACTGTTAGAGCACATAATTTTACATTGAAAATTTACAGAATATAACATCAAGACAGCTATAGGTAAAATAGCAAATGAGTTTTTGGTATAACATAATGTGAAACCTAAGTACTACGAACGATTTGATCACTACGTACTGTACGGCATCTAATTTGCCTACATACTTAACCATTTATCGTATCGTCCCTCCTATAAAATACATGTCGTGTTCAGAAAATATGGCAGATACCTCTTTTGACATATGGCATACAATAGTTATCCCTGCTTATTTTGCGGCAATTTTCAAGGCCAGAAACTTCCTGGATAAACTTAATCTTCATTTGACACAAATCGTTTTCTTCAGATATAACATTACCGTTTCTATTTTATTTAATCAGAAATGTTTCATGAGTCTAACTCATAATAACAATTATCAAGAATAATCGCAATTAAGTTAATATTTTAAATCCAAAACTTGAAAAAATACATTATAATTCCAGAACCAAACACAATCATCCCAAATTCTGGCAAATACAAGATTACTAACTTTGCGGTCAAAGACCACTACAGTAATTCAAGCTGCAAATATTGTTGTATATAATTTTTCTACATTGTTTAGAAATTATTTAGGACACAACTTGAATTATCGCTCCCTCCATACTTGACCTGAATTGTGAAGTCCAAGTCCGATTCCCGAATGATTGTTTCATTATAAGGGGTTGCATTTAAATAGGAACAAATCTATATTTTCTATTTAATGGAAAACTTAATTTAATAAGTGTTGCCATCTAAAATAGTTTTGGACGTAGGGAAAATCACTATAAAAAATAATTTTCATTATGCCATAAAAAATAATTTTAGATTGTTTTCAACATTTAATATAAAACTTTTACATCCTACTGTTAATTTAAAAATTTCACAGCTTTTTCATCTTATAAAAATTACACAAAAGATTGTACTCACAAAACCCGCTAGGGCAGTAACCCAGTGGACTGTCACTCACCCAGTTTTTCGGCACTCACAAAACTCAGTGGTACAGCACCAAACACTGTGGCCAAATTGAAGAAGAAATACATGTAGACTTTATTTATGAATCTAAACTGAAGTAAAATACAAATTGCAGGAAATAGGTTTTACAATTATTTAAGTATAGACAGCATCTGTACGCAGAAGTTAAGAAAACTAGAAAATTATTCAATTAACTGTTATACAAAACAGCTTAACCTGTGAATTTAGCTTGTGCAGTTAGCCATAAACCCTGCCATAAGGTTTTTTCAAATATTCTCAGAATGAATATGATTTTCTAATAGAAACAACTAAAATGAACTTAGTAATAAGAAATTTAAAAAAAATTATTCACATTTCCCCCACTTTTCTACAAAATCTTATTTCATATATCAATGTGCTTTAATGCACGCCCAATGGCCATCATTTGCGAGGCTTCATTGTGAATTCATTTCTGAGGTCAAAAACATCTTTCCGACAAACCAACCAAATAACTATTAGTAGCATGAATTTATCTCTAGAAGAATTCCAGAATGTTCTGGAAGAATTCTAAATATAATTGCACTTTGAAAATGAGTTGTGCTGTTGATTTTTCATAAATATAGCGCTTGTCATAGAGCGTGTATTAAACCTCATTTGATATATGCACTGAGATTTTGTAGACAAGTGGAGGAATATGTGATTTTTTTTCAATTTCATGTTTTTAAAGTTTCTTTTAATTGCTTCTGTTTGAAAATCATATTCATTTTGAAAATATTTAAAAATAATTTTTATCTTTGTGTTTGTGGCTAACTTCGCATGGCTCGATAAATCAGACGAAGTAATACATGAGTTTTACCAAGCCCTAAGAATAGAAATAAGCAAAACCGTCGGAGTAGCAACGATGGTAAATTTTACTCAATAAAAATACAATTACGTTAATAGCTTCGAGAAAAATATTCTAAGAAGAAAATATTAAAGAAGTCAACGGTTGCAGGCAATAAATGACTTTTCTCTACAAACCATAAAGATATTGGATCCTTAGATTTAGTATTCGGCGCATGAGCCGAAGATTAAGTCCTAATAATCAATATGTTTAAACATCATTCACGTAGATTTTCGAAAAGAGAATTATATGTTGGTGCCCAATTTTGTACCAATTAAGCAGTAGGTACTAAAATCATATAGATTTATAATAACTTTAAAACCAAATACGTTAGAAACTTAGATCTTGGAAAACAGAACTACATTTCCGTGCATAATTTGATACCGGTCTGGCGATTGATACCAAAGGAAAAGAACTAATAATTTATAGAATTGTATCTTTAAGGAAAAAAGCAAACGACCAGGTGCAGAGTGTGAGTTTGACTAGTGAGAGTAACAGTGTATATATCAACGTAATAACATCAATATTTGACCTTAAACCTAAAATAATACCCCCTTCACAGAAGTAACAAACACAGCAACAGAGTAATATAGAATGTAAAGTCAAACTACAGCAATATCAAAATGAAATAAAAACCTAATTAAATAGGTCTGAACCGAACATGAGAAGCCATCAAATCAAAAATTGGAAGAGAAGTTAAAAATTTAGTTCTTTGAAGAAAAGTTAGTTTGTGAGAATCGGTGCCAAGAAAATTCATCGCCAATTGATCTCCGACAATTTGTCGACCACAATTAGTCGCCACGGAAATTTCATTGTCTACAATTGATCGTCTGGAGAAATAATCGCCCGACAAATTGAACTTATTTACATGAAATATTTAAGCTTTTTATACAAAAATATAAACAACTATTAAGAATTATATTTATGAACTTTACGGTGGAGGTTGAATGACCCGCCATAGGCCCAAGATGGCGAAAGAGTACAGATTATAAATAACTATGCAACAGTTTTGTCTCTAATTATAAGGAGTAGAGCACAAACTATATTTGGATATTTACATATTTTGTGTTGGATATTTAGTGCTGGTGTTGGATGAATAGTGTTGGTGCTGGAAAATGGTGTTCAAATATATATTCTGTGAAAAAGGTAAGCGAAAACTCAGTGAGAGCAATTATTTGTACTTAAAAGAAAAAGAGAAACATGGAATAATACATTGGTTCAATATTATACTAAATACTTATGTTAAAGAAGCATGCATAAAAATAATATTACTTTTTGCTTTTATATTTCATGTAAACTATAAAAGCGAGTGGATGAATTTTCCAGGCGATGAAATTTCCGCGACTAGGTATTGTAGTCGACAAATTGTTGCCGATGAATTTTCCGGGAACCGTAAGAATCTATTAAGTCTAGAAGATCAACAATACGTGAGCGCATCTCAAAATGTTTGCACATTTGAAGCATATGCTAGTGATTCTGTGATACCCAAGCTTTCAAATATAATATGCAAATGTGTTTCTGCATTAAATAAGAGTTAACTAAAAAGTAAATTAATATGCGACTTGAATACTTTCACTAGTTGTTCCTTAAAGTTAAATATTGAGAAATATTTTTAGCTTCATTGCGGAACAGAATAATTCTAATATTTAAAGGATACGGAAACAAATAATCTCACGATACGTTGATATTAATTCCATAGGCTTCCGTAGGACTTCATAGGACTAATGAATAGCCTAACAAAAAATCTTTGAAAAAACTGTTTTATATAATCATTTTTGCCAGCCTAGCTACGTTTTACAAACACTCAAAGGAAGCTAATTTAGAATTTCAAGTAATTTAGAGTTTTGCCGAATTATGAATAAAGGAATAAGTGCTTATATAAAATAAATGAAAATCAATTTATAAATAATAAATTTAGAAATATCAAAAACATTGCTATTTAGAAATTAATAACAAAACTTCACAAAGCCAGTACAATATCAAACTAATTAGCTTGATGCTATTATTCTAATTCTTACTTTCAGAATTGGATTCAGTACTTTAT
Organism: Adranes taylori; assembly: GCA_009867245.2. Lineage (NCBI taxonomy): Eukaryota > Metazoa > Arthropoda > Insecta > Coleoptera > Staphylinidae > Adranes > Adranes taylori. Next base: position 10,158 of record WYDF02058621.1, read on the forward strand.
AATTACTTACATAATATTAAATAATTTTCAGATATTATTTCTTATGTTCAAATACGAGTAATAACTAATTTCTATTAAAACCTATAAATGTCAAAAGAATATATAATTGAATACATAATCTGTTTCCGAATGTAAAATTTTATAAGTTAAATATTTTAATTAATTTACAGCTTTTAAGAATATCTTTAGCTATGCCAGTGACACTCAACCACTATGCCGCGGCACTTTTTTGTGCCGCGCGATTCATAAAGTGTGCCGCCATTGACTGCCAGACGGTGAGCACCCCGAAATGGAAGTTAGTTATTTCTTACATTTCTTTATAAATTACATTCAGAAAAAGCTATACAGGAAGCAGAATATACTTTGCTTATTTATTTTGCGAATTTCTTAGGTGTATAAGATTTGCTACTTCCTGGATACGTGTTTTGTCACTGCGAGTAGCCATACATAAGCGCCGCCAGACAAATAATTTTATCGGTTCTCTCTTCCTAGCAGGGATTGGATATAGCAATGCATGACTACTACAGTTTTGTACTGGTATAATTTTAACCCAAACAAGGCTTTATACTAATGTAGTCAAGTAGTCGCTCGGTTGATGTGTATTATGGGATTAACAGCACATATATTCGCTTCTGCATATGTAATAAATTCGACAGTATTGCGTTGTTAAACTTAATAAAAATGGATTCGAATGTAATATACATATATATATATATATCGTTTTTAAAAATTTTATTTCTATTTTAAGAGAACCTCTTAAATGGATTTTAAAAAAGAATCTTAACAACGAATATGATACTGTCAGCAATCAGGGTAACAAGCCCGAGCCCCGTACGGGTAAAGATATTTCCTTCGCCAAAAAATAGATTGTGCATTGTAAGTATAATGAACTTCTTAAAATTTACATCTACAACGAAAAGTGATGAAACTGTTCGCTGTGTAAAAAATGACGCAATAATTAATTCTCTACTAATTCATCAGTTCAATGAGTAATCCGCTAATATAATATATAAATTGCATACTCCAATCTAGTTTGATTCTTCCAAACAAATGTAATATACCAATTAATAAATCAAGTTAGTAATAACTAATATTCAAATAATAAATATTTATACAAATTCGTATTATAAAGATTTAGTACGTTTAAAATAAAATACAATTCCTGGTACCAATGCGTGAGAAAATATATCGTAAAATAAAGCCGCCTGGGTAGAAAAACATATAGATACTTATAATTATGCGCAATCTCACATGTTTTGGTGCTTTCGGAGAAGCCACGAAATCCAATCAAAAAATGACTTAATAACATAAAATCAAAATCCTTTTATTTCTCTATTTTCACTTGCTAATTTTTCTATTTTTCTGAACATCCTAACGATTACAACTAACTTCACAACGTATTGTCAATAAATTAAAATCACTAGTGGAAGCATAAAATTGACATTATAAATATTGCAAAACCATGAACCAAACTATTTAAAACATGTAGTTGAGTCCACTGTTACAGTGTTTGAGTACTTTATTATAATAACTAGGAAGAGCGAATTTTAATGTGATCCTATATAATCTTATGTACGATTATATTATATGTTACAAATAAACATGGGGCTGAGCTGCAAGCTACCAGTCGCGTCCACCGGTTGCGGATAGTGGAACGCCCATAAGATATTATGGGTAGCT
>WYDF02058632.1:0-11837 GCA_009867245.2 Adranes taylori
ATTGTTTTATGTAAGAGTTAATTGGAATTCCAACGTGTATTTTTGTTTTTATTAATTTTGACAATAGAAATTTTATATAAGAGGAAGCTTGTTATATTGAATCGACACGTGCCTTTTTAATAATGTTTTACGTAAAGCTTTTACCTTTTGCCTGATGGTGATATTTTAATATTGAAAACGTTTGTAATGAAATGTTAGTTTCATTTATTATACAATTTTTGGTCACGTGTCTACAACAATTTTATACATTAGGTTAAAAGTGAAAGATATTTGTATTGTTTACATATTATTATATAACTAATGTCACTTTTATATACTTTTTAATTCCACTGTAAAGCAGTGTTTATTTTATTACGTATTCTTGGACCCGCGTTTGTTTTCGATCTCCGTATATAAAACACTATCCTGGCGATAAGTTATAAATTTGTAGCTTACAAACCGTTTCGAGTTACGTGTTGTTTCGTCATTCGTTTTATGTGGAAGCGGGCAGTTAAAATCAGATACGAACTTCGATTAGTATTGTTAAATACTGAAATGTTTATACGTATTCGAATCAAAAGGATAATATATAATATTAAATTTGTACGGTATAACTTTATGAAAGTAAAAAAAAACGTTTTATTTGAATATAATATTGATTAATTTATAAGCTTTAGGTAGTTAGTTTACGTAGGAAGCTGTGCTTCCCTAGCTTCCATGGTAAACACACCACAGCATATAATCCATTAAATTTGTGCTTGTGGCTTATAAAGCTCATATTGTGTTTTTATATGAAGGACTAGCTATTTCTCTAACTGCTGCATCTAATATATCTCATTTTATTTCTAGTTCTGTGATAGCCAAAAAATCATGTTAGCTTATTTTATCTTAAGATAAAAATAATTGAAACATAAATATAAGGGAAACGAAATGTTTATTACATTGCACAACCTAAATTTAATTAGACTCTGAGAAATTTCTTTATTCTTTTTTCCTTAATCAACTCCGTGAAAAATATATCTTACTTCCTTCAATGGAATATCATAATTATTACTTCTAATGTGTATTAATTAGTAGTATAACACATTAAGCCACATAATATTATATCACTGTTATACACATATTATTTATCTTTTAATGAGTTATATTGGTAAGTTTTCATGATTAATAAATTGGTAAGTTTATATGATTAATAACAAATTGTTTTAACTTTCTAATTATGAACCTTCAACGTCATTAACAAAATTAAGACCTGCGAGGAATGCAATGTGACATTCTAGGTGATAAATCATATAGATCATAATTAGCTATAAAATATCTTGTTAGCTCAGTTATATCAAAAACTAATAGTAATTTTACAAAAATTAGTAAGCTTATTTGCTTCCTAAGTGTTACATAAGTTATTTTAGAATGTTTAAGACCAAATGTCAATAAACTGACAATAAATTTGTCTTATTACAACTTTTACTGAAATATTACGAGAACTTTTTATTGACCCAGAATATGTTTATTTTTCAAACATCTTATATAGTTTGATGATTAGAGATTCCTTCAATGCATAAAGTTAAAAAAAGGTTGAAGCGGTTTTTGAGAAAATGGGATGCAAAGTTTATATAAAAAAAACATCCTATATTACTTTAAATTCCTAATTTACTAATATCCTAATTTACTCTAAAGGAGTAGGATAATTAAAACTTGATTATTTTGAGCAAAACATTTTATAATAGGCTTATATTAGGGGTTGATGTACTCCCAATGTTCATAAACTAGATCCACCGTTGTTGTTTGCTCGGTCAGGAAATCGGAAAATAGGTGATTTTTTATTGCATAAACTATAAAACTTGTTTAAAATTGGGTTGGTTTGTGTGACAGAATATATTTTTAAATTATAAATAAAAAATATTAAAATTTCAAAGAACCATCCTCCTGAATGCCTTTTTAAAAAACTTGTTTTCCGGTGAGCACTGCCTCAGAGACCGGAGATCATTTAAGATAAAAATGCGAACAAATTTATTTAATACATTAAAATATTTAGTGAGTGAACGAACGGTTCTTCTAAATATTGATTGGGAACAAAATGGCGGACGTTAAAAGTTAGAGTTTCGATGTTCAACGAAAATATCGCTCGTTTTTCGCCAAGATAAAAGCTATGCGCCGAAAAAATAATTCCTTCGTTCAATCACTAGCTTATTATACCTAATCAATGTGCAAAGTTGGAAATAAGTAAATGCTGTAGCCTTCGAGACATTGTCACACCCATGGGCTAGTGGCTACGGGTTATGCTCAGGGGGTCGTAGAGCATTTAGTTCTATGATACCACTTCGCGAAAATAAATTAAACATTTTAACTAAATAAAACATAATTTGGTTTATTAATTAATTTGATGATACATGATTTTAGATTAAGATTATTTAGATTTATCTTTATTTATCTAACTGTTCTAACTGTAAAAGATCAATAATTTAATAGAAACATAAATAGATAAATTTCATAAGCAACAAAATAAATGCTTACTTAATCAATAGAATTTACACATTTCGATCAACGGGATACGGGATTGTCATCGATTTAATTAATTAACAACTGCAATAAGCAATTCCCTAATAAATCATCAATTCAATGAGTAATACGTCAATATAATATATATATTGCCTAACCGAATCAAATTTGATTTTTTTTAAAGGACTATAATATACCAATTAATAAAGAAGTTAGTATTTAATACTTTTAAAATAACAAATTTCTAACCAAGTAAAAATTATACATCGTTAGAAAAACAAATGATTGAACAGTAGAAAATCATTTAATTAATATAGATGTTAACCATAAAGTACAAATTATTGAATAAAATTACTGCGGTGATGCAAAGATGCATGTAGACGAAATCATGTAGTCTGCATTCGATCTCTCCTTAGAGAAAACAATTTCCGTAAAATTTGATGGCCATTGTCATAGTTGCAGTCGCTCTCTTTCACGAGCGAGGTTGTATGGAATTCTTTATCTCACTGATGGTTTATGTAGATTCATTAATAATCGTCCATACTAAATATGAAGTTTCAATTTATATATTTAAAAAAAATATATTTTTAATTTGATTTTATTATTGTTTTAAATTCCCGGATTAGAATTTCTTTCGTAACCGAATTTTCGATATAAGAATTTAATAGTGGTAAATATTTACTGGCATTAGCAAAGCTTCTCCAATTTTAATTTATAATACATAATGCAATATATATAGTTGGTATTAATGTTTAGAGGCTATTTGGCATATTTCTTTCGGATCCTCTGACATTACCTTAAGCCAGTTATATATATATATATATATATATATATATGTATATATATATATATACATACATATATATATATATATATATATATACATGCTGGTATATAGTGTTGGTGTGTATTCTGTTTCGTTTTTGCTTCTATTTACATTATTAACAAAACAATAAATAAAGTAAATAGAAGCAAATTCGAAAAAGAAAACTCATCCACACAAAACGACCAGGAAAGACGCTATATATATATATACGAAGTTTACATAGATAGCAGTGGTACATCAACAAAAGAAGCGACAAACTCCTTGCGAAATACAGAATTAAATGGACATACCTTACAAAAAATATAATCTCAGGCATGTTAACCAACGCAAAAACAAAAACCATCGACAAGAACGGAGTATACAAAATTACCTGTAATGACTGTGACGCAACATATATAGGAGAAACCGAACGCTCGATAAAAACACGTTTCAAGGAATATATAATGAACAAACAAACATCACTATTAGAAGCACTAGAAATAAACAAACTACAAAACACACTAACAACAATTACATAAATGACCAAGTATATCTACAAAAAACAACTACATTCATGTTTCTAAACTCCAACACGAAATAATAAAACAGGAGCATAAATAAAACAAGAAAATATAAACACACACCAAAACGTTATATTGAACACAGCTCTTCATATTCGCATCCAAATGCCAAATCATTATTATGTAAGTAAAAAAGTTTTTAAAACATGCAACAATAACTATTTAAATTAACCTACATATAACAAAGTCTCTAATATATTCATAATTTATAATATTCTGTAAAATAACCAAAGAACCGTAATATTATAAACATCACTATAAAATCTATATTCGACAAAATTGTTTTGATTATACAAAATTTGTACTTCTACCTGATGATGCTCAAAGCGAAACCGGTAGTGTAGTAAATAAAAAATTAAGTTAGGTAGCACAACTTTTATTTCAATTTACAACTTCAACTTTATTAACAGAAATCAACAACATATACAGAATTAAAATTAAATAATGTGCTTAATTTAAAATACACAAAGATACATGGTTTGTCCTAAAGGTAAAAAATATACAAGTTTAACAACATTTAAAATATTCAGATGTTTCAAAAACATCTGTTTTCAATTTGGCATATACAAAACAATGTCTATCATAATTAATATTAGACATGTAAGCAAAAAATAAATAAATTCATTGACTTGGTAATTATTCAGCTTGCAGCAGTAAGTTAAATTTAATAAGTGCATGAAAATTAACTTTTTTTTTATTGATAAATTTAAATTTTACGACGGATTTCTGAAAGAAATACACTATTATGAATTTAAGACAAACAAATAAAAATATAAAATATCTCCAAGAAAATTAAATTACTGAATTTTTTGTGTCATTTTCATGTTTAACGTTGATTGATCATTTCTGTCTTTTGTGATCATAAAAGTATATCCATGTTTCATCACTTGTATTAATGTATAGATATACAGGGTCCGAAGAAAGTTCTGTTACCAACGTCCAGTCGATGCATCTGTCAAACTAAATGACAACGCGTTGAAATTGAAAATTAAAAAATATTTCAATTTATTCTCATTATTTTATTTTCTAACGCCATTATAGACATTATATTCTAGTGCGCATTATTTACATTTTTTCTAAAATGAAATTGATACGTAACAGTATGATTGCGCTCTATTTGGCTGGAAATTCACAACCAGCTATCTATCATTCGTCAACTACAACATTTGAATGTGAACAAAATGTTTGTGTATCGCACCATATCGCGTTACAACGATACCGGCAGCGTTGCAGATCGCTACAGATCCGGTCGAAAAAAGTCGGCAACAACCAAAGAAATTGTGCGATAAGTGGAGCCAAATTGAACGAGATTCACGGCGCAGTGCAACTCAAATGGCAAAAACAGCGATTGTTTGGTACATATTGAAAAATGAACTTGAATTGAAGCCATACAAGATGTGAAAAGTTCACCATCCGCGTAAGTAGTGGCTAGAAAGACAAAGGAGTTGGTGCGCTTGGTACAAAAATGATGCGAGTTTCCGTACATCATTTTTGTGGATGAAAAAAACTTTCACCATTCAGTCAATCATAAACAAACAAAATGATCCATTCGTCATTCGTGTGGCGATCGCAAAAATGTACAAATGGTACGGACCTCAGCGTCCGCTAAATATTGCTTCCCGCTGGTTTTTGCCGACCGTGGTGTAACGGTAAATGCATCCGAGTACCGAGAAAAGGTGTTGAAAGGTGCATTGCTGCCATGGCTGCGTAATCCCGTCTCACCGTCTCATAGAGCTAATGTGAACTAAGCTTTTTTACAAAAAAAAAAATTCACACTTTATTTCCGAGAAATAATGGCTCGCAAATTCAGCTGATGCGAATCCAATGGATTTCCCCGTTTCTAGTATATTAGAGACCAGAGTGTCAACTAAAAGAAATGGGACTGTGGACGTGTTGAAAGCGGCTCTTCGTAGAGCATGGCCAAAGATTCCACAAGGGCACGTTTGTGCAGCGTGCAATTTCGTCATTGCCAAACTGCTGGGCATAATCAAAGTAAAAGGAAACCACATCGAAAAATGAGCTGTAATTCATTATTACATTCTATTTTCAATATTTTGTTTGATTATGGAATAAAAATTTCAAAAAAATAGAACTTTTGGCGATTCGAATCGGTAACCGAACTTTCCTCGGACGTTTTGACTGTTAGTTAAATTTTGGGGAATACACCGAGCTTTGGGGAATAGAGCTTGCATACCTCATGTGTTTATTTAAAATGGTTTCCAATCCGATATTTCGTCACAGTAAATGTCTCTCCTTTTGAGTTATGTGCCGCACAACACTAATACATTTTGTGATTTCCATTTTTGGATTACGAAATCGAATTTTGGTATTTAAGGAAAGTCTATCAGAATGAAATTAATTGTATCATTGCTTTATGGTAGATGTAGAACACGAATTGTCGCCAAACATTTGATGGATTTCCTTAAAACATTCTTTACCGCTTAAGGCATGTTTGAAATTCTAAATATTCATTGCAAAACTCTTTGTTCAGTTCCATAATATATTTGAGAAAGGCATATTTGAAAACAATCATTGTAATTAAAAATGTAAACAACTAAGTGGAGCAAAAGTTGACTCAAGATATCTTAGCATTATAGATAAGCTCATTTTTAATATTGTTTCGTGTGATGTAGCATATATAAGTAAACTTTTGTAGAACGAAACATTGTATATTAAGTATTTCTGAAAGTTCTTCTTTTCAATAGAGAGAGAACAGATCACGCATACACTGCATAAAATTACTTGTTATGAGTTAATGTATTTTAGTAGTCTCCGAGTTATATAAAAATTTTGATAATATTTCCCATCTTATTTTATCAATTCACATTCTTGTTTTTGATGTTTATTTTTAATATAATACAAGAACTCTCTGAAATTATTGAGATGCAGCCAACTACTTAAACTGGGAATAATAAACTTAATTCACTCACATACGTAATTCTAAGTCTAGCGAAGCATTTTCTAATTAATGAAAGATGTCGAGAGTAAAAATACTCTTGCTTGATTTAGAAAATCTTTTTATTATTTAGGATAACAATGTTTTATTCAAAAAACAAGAATAAAACACTATTGTTTTCCTAATAGTGTTTTATTCAAAAAAACAAGAATAAACCGTTGTTTTCCTAATTAAACATTTACTCCAAAGCACTTCAACTTGTTATTATTTTAAATGGCAAAGCACTTGAACTTGTTATTGTTTTCCACTTTTTATTATTTTATTAAATTATTTCTGCGATTAAAAAACGCTCCTTTGCTTGTTTAGGGCTCTCCTACTTCTAATATTATATAGCTTGCCAAATTGTAACTTATTTTCTAAGAGTTATCAAAATGTGATTTTCCTTTGAAGCTCGGGCAGATTACCCAACTCGACAGTTATCATTAACGTCATATCCAAAATGCGTAACAAAAATAAACACTTGATAAATCATAAAAGAAGTGTGGTTCACTCAATTAGCTTTTCTACTAACCAGTAAGTTAAAGTCTATAACTTCATGCACATATAGAAAGGGCTATTCTGATATGAGTTTAGCCTGCGCACTGGATAATTGTAGTTATCACTGGATAATTGTAGTCTAGTATTATACGCGTGCTTCTTTTCTTGATACGGAAAGTTATTTTTATTTTTGCCTTTAATGTCAGTTTTTTTTTACTTAACATTATGGGTTTACAGGATTCTCTATGGTGTATTCTATAGATAGTTCTTATCACTCTTTTTTGACATACAAATATTGATTGACTACTACTGGAGTTTTCCCTCAAAATAATGCCATATCTCAGAAGGGTTTCGAAGTTTGCAAAGTACTTTTAGTACAATTACGAAGTGAACATTATCTCTTAACACCCTAAGTGAGTAGATGCATTTGTTTAGTTTAGGTAGTAGATAGTCTATGTGTGCGTCTCATTTAGGTGCTCATAAATGTTAATTCCCAGACAATTTGAGCTACTTAATATATCTATGTTAACGTTTCCAAGGTTTATAACTGTGGATGCTTGTAAGGTTGAATGAGTAGATTTAAAAATAGCGCATTATGTTTTGTTTACATTTAAAGAAAATTTATTTATTCTGTGCCAATCACAAATTTTACTCCAGTTTTCGTTGCTAGCTATTTGCAATTTTTTCATATTTCCCCTGTTATAAGCAGTGTAGTGTCATCTGCATAATTTGTAAGCATATCTTTATTGTAATGATCATTGATGCTATTTGCCATATCATTAATATAGATTATAAATAATAATGGCTCTAGGATACTACCCTGAGGAATTCCAATACCTAGAGCTAATGGTTTTGAGAAATGCCGATTTCCTTGTTCAATACAACATATTGCATCCGATTTATTAAGAACAATTTCAGAAACTGCAGGCAAATTCCACGAATTCCGTATGTGCCCAGCTTTATTAATAGCCTTACGTGGTCTACTGAGTCGAATGCCTTGGACAGATCGAGAAATATACCGCATGGTATTTCCGATGTTCCAAGGGCTCCATAATCGCACAGATCAGTTGGAAGTTGTTTTCGATAAAGAAATTCATTATACATTTTGCGAAAAATTTTTTTATAAGACTGTTAGCTCTCATTTAATTATTTTAATTTATATAAGTAGACAACTGGTAAAACTTATAATGCTATTTTTAACTTATCTGGAAATATTCCTTTTTGGAAAGAAGTGTTTATGATACTCATTGGGATATCATCTTTGTAGATGCACTTTTTGTGTTGTTTATTTCTTTCATTGCAATTAATAGTTCGTCTTCTGAAATCTGATCTAGCTCTAGTTCTATATTGCTGTGAGGGATGTTCCTAAGATCATCATTAGTGTTCAGATCCGTATTACTTAGTATTTTGTCCTACATTTATGAAGTATGAGTTAAAACTGTTCGCTACTGTTGTGGGGTCATTTGTGGTAGGTAGTTTACAGTTTTATTATTTACTCCTCTTATTTCATTGACTGTTTTATTTTTCCAAACTGTTTTATGTTTATTTACCGATTTATTTATTTTTTCTGAAAAGTATTTATTTTTTATACTAAAAAGTTTTTGATTGTAATACTGTTTTACTTCTTTGTAGATGCTATAAAATTGGAAGTCTACTTCGCTTAATATATAACAATAGTCAAGTATTATTTAATACTTTGTATTTCTCTGTCGTTTCTAACAAGTGTGTTTGTCTATATTTTATTTGTATTAATTGTTTTTACCGGGAAATGTTTTTCAATTTTTTCAGAGAAATTTCTGAAAAAATTAAGCTGTTTATGTGTATGTTGGGGTTATTATATACACTATTCCAGCTGATTTCCTTCAGAGAGTTTATGAAGTTTTGTATATTTTTTTCATTATAAATTCTTTTCTTTGGCTTTGGCGGGGCGTTTGGCAGTTTTTTTAAATTGAAAGATAGCATTTGACCCTTATGATCTGATATGTGATAGTTTATGACATTAGCTACATAATTTGAGAATGTTACATATATGTTATCCAGACAAATATGGTATATAGACCAGTGTACAATAATAAACCTGTTAATATTGTTATCTGCATTATCCCGATGAAACAATAATTTCTAAGTTTAGCACACGTCAATAACTTGAGAGTGGCTTTCGTATTCGATCACCTTTAAATAACTAACTACATAACTAATGTCTTAAAACCATATAGCGCTGCCATATTTGTGACTAACACGATTAATCAAAACGGCGCAAATATTTCATCAAATACTGGTGGCGCCCTCTCACCATTGAGTACAGGTAGCCAATCATCATCATCATCATCAAGCAAGAATCGTGTATCTAGTTTGACACGTTCACAAGTCGCTTCATTTCGAAGTCTCACTTCAACGTTTAATTTTAGTTCTAATTCTTCCAACTCTAACTCAGCTGGCAATCAAACGAATAGCAGGTTCGTTGAATATTTATATCGTAGTTAATATTAACCGAATTAATATGCGACCTATATTTATTTTTGTATGTATATACTAACAACGCTTTCCTTTTGCAGGCACAGCACGCAAAATGGCACTTTAAGTCCTAATAAAAATTCTTAAGTTTTCTAGTATAGTTTAGAGCACTGTTTACACTTTATTTAATATTTATATATCTTAACTCTGGTATGGGAATGTATTATACTAACAATTCTTTTTGATTCTAAGAACTAACTTCAGGAAACTAATGGATTGGCATTTATTTACTGGTAATTAATTTGAACTTTTAATTGTTTCATATATATTTTTCAATTTGTATGATTTAAAATAAATTTATATAGTAGGTTGTTTCAGAAATACAAAGACTATGTTCATATAAATATTTTCAGAATCAAGGGCGTTGAAAGAATAAATTTTGCAAGAACCTTGATTCAAAATGTCTTGCATGGTTTAATAGTTTATTAGCAAACTGTACAGTTATCTGTCAATCTCAGTGGATGTAGTCAATCTTAGTGAGTGGTCAATCTCAGTCAAGAGGGAGTGCATTGCGTCCTGAGTACTACATTTGCTCCTGAACCCAAATTTTGAGCCTGTTAGATGATTGTGTTTGTGAAAGAATTTTGAAATTCTATTGAGCATTATTTTTTCAGTATTTTTGAGAGTACTGGTAAGAGCGATATGGATTTGTAGTTGTTACAACCATCAGATGGTCCCTTTTTGTGGATTGGAATTACGTTTGTTACTTTGAGTGTATCTGGAAAGGTACCGGTTTCTATACTAGTGTTAAATATTTTTGTTACGTATGGTATAATGTCTGCACGGATGTCTGTATGGATGTCTGCACCAATTATTATTAGTTTGATAGATATCTTCAGATGTCTATTTTTTAGGCTGTTAATTATGGCGATTTCGTTTTCACATGTAAAGAGTATTCCCATTTGTCTTTTTATGGTTACTGTATCTGTGTTGTATGAATGGTGTATCTTAGATGTAACCAGTTTATCTGCATTTTGCGTGAAAGATGTTTTGAATTCCTCGCACGATGGTTTGATTTCTTTTGATGTTCTGTTTGTCTTTGTTGTTTCTGTATTTATGAGGTGCCACATTGTTTTGATTTTATTATCTGAGATCTCTATTTGTTTTAAGTTATGATGTTTTTTGTTTATGGCTAAGGTCTCTATATATTTTGTCCTTAAACTGTAAACACTTCAGCTGTTTCATCTCTGCCAAAACTGTCTTGTAATCCACTCATAAGTTTTAATGTATTTTCCATATCTAACAATTCTGGATATAATTTTTTGCGGGTAGCAAGTCTTTACCAGTGGAAATGCAAGGTCACTGCAATCGTGTAGTATTCCTATAAATATGCAAACCATGTTATTTACGTCGGTAGTATTTAGAATTGTATGGAAATCGGTATTTTCGAGAAGGTATCTATATTTTTCTAGATTTTTTGTTGCACCACGTTGTGAAATACCCTGTAGATCTGTAGATCAGATAAAAATATAATTTGTACCTCTCGAAATAGCTACATAATTCAGACCTCGATGTATGCATTAAATGATGAAATTTCTTTTTCCTGTTTTTTTAAAGTAATATATAGCTTCTATGTGTGCATTTTTTATATACCATTGAATATCACTTGTAATCTACAGACCTTTAAAGAATTTAGCTTTATTTTTTCAGTGACATTTTAAATATCGTTGTCTTTTTACTTCTGAAACTAGACTTTAACAAAAATTTTAATCACTATCCTTCTCTAACTTTATATTGCATATTTTGTAATTTAAGAATTCATTGAAGTATAAGAGATTAATAAAAAAATTATGTTACTCCCTTCCTTCCAAAATAAGTGTCCAATTTTGATAAAAAAAAAATATGCAAAGGGATATATATATATATATATATATGTATATATACTGGGATATATATATATATATATACTATATAAATATATATATATATATATATATATATATATTATATGTTAAAAACGTCTTAAGCACTATTATATATCACTTACTGTTGTTATGCATAACACATGTGTCCATTATCGAACAAC
>WYDF02058643.1:0-11837 GCA_009867245.2 Adranes taylori
TAAAAGTCATTTTCGGTGAAATCTTTGAAATCTAAGCTTCAATCATATAAGTCGAGGAAAAACTGACCTGCAGGTTTTTTTTTTTAATTTGTACCAACAACGATAGAGGACAAATGTCTTTGCGTTGACGAACTTAACGAGTTATCAACGTGTAACCGTGATGTTAACTTATGGGACTTTTTCAGTAATGAATACACAAGTATAAAAAAAATCCACAGCATAAAAACTCTGAACACCTCACGTGCTAACCATAGCCAAGAGCTCAACAAAATTACAACTTTTTTGGGGCGATAAATCTGGAACACATGACGTATACAAGTCAACTTCTTGAGTATTATACGCCTAATAATTCTTAGGCGATTCAGAAAGTACAGCCTGCTTAACCAATCAAAATAGCAAACCACAAGGAAATGAGTGTTGTTACAGTTTTAATTTATATGATTATTTAGATGCTATTACAACTATCCATTGTCTACAAAAAAAAAGAAAAGTTTAAACCCTCATCGCAAACCAGAGCAAACTTTGTAACCAGAGCAAACACTACCTAGGAAGCTGACACAAGAAACAATTAACAACGTCATTTTTGAAGTAGAAATACAAAACCTTTATATAAAATTAATTCTTCCAATCAGCTACTGAGCCTATCGGAGACGTCGCAGTCCATGTCAATCTTACTCAGCCCATCGCAATGTCCCACTCAAGTAACATATATGAAACATTTCTACAGCAATTTTTTCGGCTTTACATTAATAGTTAATTTACACGTTAAAGACGTTTGACCCTTTCAAGGCAGCTTTTCATTTATTTAATTATTTATTCACATTTTATGTTATAGAATAGACCAAATACGGTTCATAAAGCATATAAAAATGAGTTATATATTTTTTTCTATTTTTAGAAAAAAAAAATACGAAGCGGTTTAACCAACGTACCACGCCAACTTGGTTATAAAGGAAACTTTTCAGACAATATAACGAATAATGGCCTTACCTTGTATAGTTTATCAAAAACAAGCCCACGTTTAGGTTGCCCCTCGTATATTTCAAAAATGACTTTAGAAATAGCTGAAAAAGGCATAATACCCGAAAACTTTTACGATTTCACTAGCAATGTTAAATTACTAAACTGAACCCGTTTTTTTTTTGTACTCACAATATCTAATTCTCTTATTCGCGTTTATATTATGGACGTTTGTCACAAACTTTTATTAATTAAGTCCCGGTATTTACTATATAGTTAACCCACGGCTAACTTTCAACAAGCGCTTAATTCAATATTTGTGTTATATAATATACCATATCTTTCACCCACGGCTTAGTCACAAACAGTTATTCTAACTTTATGAATTTGACAATAGTTTTATTTAGTTTGAAAAAAAGTTTGGTTAAAACCACCTAAAGCAATTGGATTTATTTTTTTAAAGATTGGGGTGAGTTCAGCGTGGCCAACAATGTAGCATTGTGTTACCAAATCAAATGTTGACTAAACGGTTTAAAATTTTGGCCGGTGTAGAGTAACGGTTACCTCAAGAACCAGAAACAAGATAATTTAGATAAAAAATGTATTAGTTACTTAATTTAGATATATTTATTAGTCATTATAATATTTCAGCTTATTTGCATGAATCGCATATTTTTGTGAATACCGGCAATAGGCGTAACGTCGTGTGATTAGAACATTAAAAACATTTACACCATATTAAAACTGTATTTAACAGTATTATGCAATTGCATCTTTTTATTTTTTATAAAATTGTGACAAATTATGCGTTCTCGCAAAAGTCAATGATATTAACCGGAATAAATATCTGTTAAAATGTTGACTAAACGGATGTATCGTGATATTAAATGTCATGTAATTCATAGATGGCGCTAAAGCATACTTGTATACAAAAGACGAATAGATCAAAATGTCTGTCTAATTAGTTGGCCATATTTACGCGAAACAGATTATAATCTTAAAGCTGTCTTGTGTTACCGCAGACTAAGAGTTCAACTTTAAGTTAACTAACTATCTGTTAACTATATGTTTAATAAAATAACCCATAAAAAAGAAACCAATTCAATTTTAATTAAATAAATTTATTTATGAACAAATCTATTACTAACAGTTTCTACAAAACCACTGTTAAATTGCAATTGGTATATAAATTCTAAATCACATGTTTGGCAGAGTATATTTGAACTTTTCATTATTAGTACACTAGTCAATGTGATAATAATAACTTCTCGCATTTCTTTATCGATTTTATATAAATTATTTATTTCTATTTCCTGTATTGTCGAACGAAAGTTTCTACAGTTAATTCTTAAAATATTGTTTTTTCGTGTTACATATCTTACTAAAAGTTTAATTTAATAAAACATATATTCATATCATAACGAAAGTGTTCTAAATCACTCAAAAACTACAGACTTCGTTCTAAGCGTTCATATTTTACACCCAAATGCAACATTTCACACTATTCACTCTAAAAGGCAGACAATCATAATTATTTTAAATATCTATCCTAAATTACCAAAATAATTTTAAATAGCAGGCAATTTCATCTTTGATAAATTAATATAAACATAAATAAAAATTTAAGAACTCATATATTAAAGGCAAACATTTTAAATCGTCACTATTTTCATTGAGAATCATTTTGGATGGTCTGTAATGTTCATATTTGAAGCATAAAAATTATGGTTGTGTGTACTTTGTGCAGCAAAACGCTTTCCAACTCTGAACACCCTCTTGAATCTAAATTATGTATATTTCTTCTATTTTATTATAGCTATTTAATGTATTTAATGAAAAACTGTCAAATTCTTAAATAATATATTTTGAACTATACTGTATATGACAATAAATTACCTAAAAGATTTATTTTGAAATAGTGCCGCCATCTAGTGAATATGAAATTACCTAATATTTGTAGATAAAAATAAAGTTAATTTCATTCATATTAAATATTTATTAATTATTTCTTTAATTGTGATTACAATTATATAAATTACATATACAGTATGTATATTTGTATATAAACATACTTTTTAAAACAATATACCTATTTTCCTGTTTACAATAAGTCATTGATTATGGAGATCTCTGTGCGATAAATGTACATTACAACAAATTATTTGATAACATTAATTGATATTAAGTATGAAATACATGGGATCATTTTATAATTTTTGTATTAAAATTCTCTGAATATGTCTTCCAAAAGGTATGTATATAAAACAGAGATTCATAATGTTTTTAGAAATATAGTATTGAAATTTGAACCATTCTAACCTTACACTTACATATAATTATTTAATTGTTTATTAAAATAATGTTTTAAATTTTATACACATATTCAAAACTTCCCTTTCGTTTTAGTGAATTGAAGAAATTGTCGGAGGAGAGTTTGACACGGCAACCTGAAGAGGTATTTGATATAATATGTAAACTGGGTGAGGGTTCCTATGGAAGTGTTTATAAAGCGTTACACAAAGAATCAGGACAAGTATTGGCTATTAAACAAGTACCTGTTGATACTGATCTTCAAGAAATTATCAAAGAAATCTCAATAATGCAACAATGTGACAGCCCTTACGTTGTAAAGTATTATGGAAGTTATTTTAAAAACACAGATCTATGGATAGTGATGGAATACTGTGGAGCTGGTTCAGTATCTGATATAATGAGACTGCGAAAAAAAACTTTAATAGAAGATGAAATTGCCACAATATTATGTGATACGCTTAAAGGTTTAGAATATCTGCATTTGAGAAGAAAAATACATAGGGATATCAAAGCTGGTAATATTTTATTAAATTCAGAAGGCCATGCAAAGCTGGCTGATTTTGGTGTGGCTGGCCAATTGACTGATACTATGGCCAAGCGAAATACTGTCATAGGCACCCCATTCTGGATGGCACCAGAAGTCATACAGGAAATTGGATACGATTGTGTAGCTGATATTTGGAGTTTGGGGATTACGGCTTTAGAAATGGCTGAAGGCAAACCACCGTATGGTGATATTCATCCCATGAGAGCAATATTTATGATTCCTACTAAACCGCCACCGTCTTTCCGTGAACCTGATCAATGGAGTCCTGAGTTTATTGATTTTGTCAGTCGATGCCTTGTAAAGAATCCAGAAGAAAGATCAACTGCTTCTCAACTTTTACAACATGTGTTTATAGGTATTATTAATTTGTTGAATACATCTAACTTGTATGTGTATGTAAGACATACAGCTGTAATGACACACAGCATACATAAATAATGTCACACTAAACTAAATCTTATAAATTTATCTGTTCATGAATGTTTTTTTGTGGTTTTTTCACATGTTATAAATCTTTGTCGCTGGTCTTGTTCTACTCATTAATATCAGTGACTATCATCTGTATTGAACTGTTATTTGTTTCTCCTTGAATAACTGTAATTATCTACAGTAATTGATTCCCTGGCTCTTTTAGAACAACGATATATTTTTATTTATATTTAAAACGTTTAGGGCAAGCCCAGCCAACCTACGACTACGAAATTGCCAAATCAGAAATTGCAATTGTTCTCTATTTTAAAGGTCTTCCTAAAATGCTATATTTTTCCTAGCCGCTCCTGAATGTCACTTCTTTTTGTAGCTGTAATGGGAATTTCTTTATTGCAGTCTTCTATAATGGTATAGTGTGTTGTCTATTTGAATCCCAGCATGTTTTTGTAATCTTGGTAATATTTGTTTAAATGTTGCATCTTGTCATTTCTTCATGGTAGTCTGTCAGGAAGAAATATTGATAAACCAGGTCTTCAGTTAAACCTGAAGTTTCAATTGTGAAATTTGCCCACATCTATTTTTCTGTAGTGTAACTATTGAAGTATTTCCATCACTTTAACCGCGAATTGTTATAAGCGTTAAGAGATGTACGTATCTGAAAATAGTAAGCTATTTTGCATAAAATACATGCACGTAGCATCAGTTTAATCTCATTTTTATATGGGTAAGCCATTTAAAAATGTGATTATACAATGTATATTTATTTTATTATCATCAAAAATGCGTATGCATTTTGTTTATAATAAGTAAATTAATATCAAATGTTTTGAAATTGTTATTATATTATCCATAATGTATTAATTTAAATTATTTTTGATGTACTTACTTAATGACTTGCTTTCATCCACCCACGTAATATATTTCTATTATTACTGCAGGAAATGCAAAACAACCAAATATTTTAAGCCAGATGATTGCTGAAGCTCATGAAATTAGGGAGACTCAAAGTTATCGCAATATTGCGCTAACTGCAAATGCTGGTGCTAAATTGAATCTTATTGAAGATAATGTAAGTTCTTGTGAATTGATACGAAATGGTACTTGTATTTTATCATTTTGATGATTTTTAGGATGGCAATGCTTTAGCGACCCAAACAATTGTTCAATGTTCTGATGATAGTACTCTAGTCCCTGGTAGTATTGTTCCGATGTCACCTTGCGGTACACTTGTTGAATTGCAATCAGAATTGGGTACAATGGTTATAAATAGTGATGTAGACGAACAAACTATGAAAAGTAAGTATGAAATATGTATTTAATTAAAATAGAGTGAAATATAAATGTTTCTCTTTAGAGCAATAACACAATGAGGACGTTTGGCTGAACCATGTATACTTTTTTTCTATAAATTATAAGCATACAAAAATTTGTACTGAAATTTTTGAAAGGGAGAAATACCTTTCAAGCAATAGAACAAGCAAGCGGTCGTAAAAATGAAAATAAGGAATATTAAATAGTTGATCATAATTGACTTCTGTAACCTCCACTAATGAAATTATAGAGGATCCAAATTATATTCAAGTTATATTTCAGCTAAAAAATATGCGAAATGTGACACATCGAAGACGATTGAGAGACTTGTCTTTTAAACAAATTGTTGAAAAATATTTTTGTAATCAAATTATTATATATATATTCTTGAATGACCAATTACAATAGAATTCCGTATCTTTACAATACAATGTTTTTAGGCAGAAATGTTTTAAGTTCTTAAAATAATTCTCCGATGTAAGGTAACACATCTACCGTCTTGGAGCTACGAGGGATATCATATTAATTTTGCACATAGCTTAACAAAACAGCAATAGTTTAAATTTCAGTCCTTTATTGTTTTTCTAAATACTCACCACAATTGTCAATGCATTTTTTTATTCGCTCAAACCAATTGTTAAATCACTTCTTCCACTCTTCAATGGATATGCTCGAAATGGTCATGTGCAAAGCATGGACTGCATCTTTAGGTGATTGAAATCGTTGATCACGGAGTGCATTCTTGATGGCGGGAAATGTAAAAAAATCGTTGGGACAAGTCAGGGCTGTACAGAAGATGACCAAGCAATTCGATGTTGTGTTGCTCCAAAAACGCAAATGTTTGTCGAGCAGTGTGAGCACTCATATTGTTATGATGAAGGATGATCCGACGCTGTGGGTTGTTTTTCGCAGCTCAAAAATGAGTTCTGGCATACAAACGGTTGGCTTACCGTCCTTCGATTTTGTAAAGGAATTGCAGCCACATGTCCGGTTGTTGATACAAAAGTTGAGACCATCCTTTCGACACACTGCGAGAACGAATAACTTTGGTTGGGTTCTCCTCATGTTGATACACCCAAACAGTAGACTGACGTTTATTCTCAGGTTCATAAGAATAAATCCAAGGGTCGTCACCACTGACGATACTGTACACATTTTTGGAGCGGTCTCTGTTGAAACGATTCAGAGTTCTTCGGAATCTACTGACACGACCCGCCACTCGTTCCTCGGTCTAGAGATGCGGGATCCAACAAGAAACTAATTTTTTCACGCCCAACTCATCATGCAAAATGTTTTGGATTGAGGTCTTAGAAATGCCCAAGAAACTCTCAATCTCCCGGTAAGATACATGACGATCTTCATTAATCCTCTTGCACACAGCATTAACGTTTTCCTGGGTGACCGCTGATTTTGGTGGATCTGGCCTAGGATCATCGCTGATGTTTGTGCGTCCGTTTGAATTCAGATTACCACCGATAAATTGTCGATTGATGTTCTGCTTCATTAGCAGAAATAACAACCAACTCGACGAGACATTGTTGTTGCGATAAACTTTTTCGAAAGTTATAAAAAATTATCACTCGGAAATGCTCTCGATTCAATTCCAAGTTTCCGAACGCCTTACTAATTTTCACTGTGACTAAACCACTTGTTGTATTTTGATGAAATTTTCAACCGTGTCAATATAACGTGAGGTTAATTTCGGAACCATATGTTTTGTTACTTGCGCCCTCTATTTGGCTATATGCTTAAAATGACATCCCTCGTAGTATTGGAACTTTCTAGCGATATTGAAAAGGTCTCAATTCATATTATCTTAATTCATGAACAAACAGAACCTACAACGGAAATAAATAAATAAATAATTGCGCCCTGCATTTTGTGGCTGTTCTAAAATGGAAGATTCTCGACGCCATGGGTCAAGATGAGCATGATACATTGATTAGATTTCAAAGATTAAATTCAGGGAGGTATCAGTAAACTACGTGCGCAGTGTAATATTTGATATTAAACTAAGTAAATCTTATGATATTTACGGAATGAACATACATATGGTGAGGCGTGTAATTAATCAAATCATTAAACCCCTCACCTTGTTAATAAATCAGTGCATACGAGAAGGAATATTTCCAAATATTCTTAAGAAATCAATAGTCGTGTTGATTTGACCAATATCCATTGTGCCAACATTTTCAAAAATATGCGAAAAAATCTTGAAACAGCAGTTATGTTTTCTGCTATTTCCATAACAGCAGACAAAATTCTGGAACCATTGAGGCAATATTGAAGAAACTACACTGGAAATTTTCCATAGTAAAGGAGCTCTTATGGGAATGCTGAGATCTAACCAAAGCATGGCGGGAAGTTTGGCGGAAAATAGTCACAGAAGAAGTGATATGTAGAGCATGGAATACCTCAGAGCTTCATATTAGGCCGACTGTTATTCATAGTGTTCATAAATGATCTGTTGTTGGCGTAGAATCCATTCAATTTGCTAACGATACAACAATTTTGACAAAATCAGATACGGTGTCCGAGACGTGTAACAAAAGCACGGAGGTCATGGCCAAGGCAGAGGATTGGTACAACACAAAGAAACTAACATTAAATAGTAATGTACGAGTTATTTTTGCCCTAAAAAAGGATTTGCTTGAAATTCCAACTACTTACAGTACTAAATTCTAGACGACTCCCTATTATGGTCAGCAATGTTATTACAAACAAATACAAATAGTTTATTAACGGGTTTCCCCCTTTTAAGACTTACAATATATAATATATTACATTATAATATTGAAGTTTAGTTTTAAAGAGTGTGACATCAGTTACTGTAGCATGCATATATAGTTACAATATGTACTGATCATAAATCATTGCTGTAAAGTAATGTGATAGTGAATACTTATGTTTTTTATAACTGTTTTGTACTTTTTCTAATGAATCAATATGTTTTTTATAATGTGGATTCCAAATGCAGCTTGCAAATTCCAAGATAGCTCTTACTAACGAGCCTTACTAACGTAGACTTGAATGTAAGTCGACGAGTTAAAGTGTTTAAAGTTTAACATTATTTAAGGTGTATTCAGGATTTATAACTACTTTAGTTCTCCGAAATTCCATGGCGCAACATTTCTCAATATTTATAGTTAGAAAGTTTTCTTTGCACTAGATATTAAATGTATTTATGTCTGCTTGCAACCCCTTCCTGTCATTTAGACTACCTACTGTTTTAAAAAAATTACATCGTCTGCAAACAACTGAAATGATAAATTTTTAATTGCTCTGGTTATATCGTTGATAAGAATGTTAAATAATATAGGACCACTATGGATCCTTGACCTACCCCGTAAGTTACGTGTACTGCTGTGGACATGAAATTGCCTATTTTTACAAATTGTTTACGTTCAGTTAAAACCCTCTTGAACCCTATGCACCTTCCCTTATATACTTAAGTTTTTAATTTATTTATTAAAATAACATGGTTCACTGTCAGTCAAAGGCCTTGCTAAAGTCTGTATAAACTGAATAAACTACTTTTTTCTGATTGAATGCGTCTAAAATGTTTTTTTGTTTTTGATATATAAGCAAATTAGTCTCTATTAATTTCCCGGTAGTAAAACCGTATTGATTCTCTATGACTATGTTTTTAGTTAGCCAAATAAAATGTTTTAGTGACTATTGCGTCTATTATCCTGGGTATCTGCGAGTCTATCGAAACCCCTCTGTAATTTTCGACGTTTTTCCTGTCACCTGATTTATGAATAGGTATTATAAAACTGTTTTTCCAAATATTCGGGAAAACACCTGTTAAGAGATATTTATTGAACAAAGTCACTATTGGTTTAGTGACGGTACAAACACATTATTTTAAAAAGTAAGCTGATATTCTATCGGGACCTACGTTACTATTGGAATCTAACTCTAATATCACGTAGATTTCCGATTAATTAACCTTAAGATTACTGAAGTTAATAGGTGTATCTGAATTATTGACATCCGATGGCAAACTACAGTCCTCACTAAAATAAATGTTTGAGAAAAACTTTAAAACTAGATTTACTATTTCAATAGCATTATTAGAGTTTGTAAAGTACGAATTTTTAAAGTACATATTATTAGATAAAGGCTGGAACTTGCGATTCTCTTTTATAAATTTCCAAAACAATTTCGGTTTGGTGCTTAGGTGCTTAGGGTGTCTCAAATAAATATTATAGGCAATTTGTGTTTTAAGTTTTTCAGATCAACAAATATGTTGTAATCAGTTAATGAGTTAGTGATTTTAAATTTCAACTTTGTGCTAATCTAAGGAGCATAGTTAGAAATAGTGATTTTCTTAGTTGATACAAACAAGTCTATGGCTGTGTTTAGAATATTATAGAAAGTTTCAACTGCATTATTCAAACGAACATTGTTTAGACACCTTGACCAGTCAGTATTTGCTAAAAAATTGTTTACTGACACGTAATTTGCTTTTTTAAAGTCACGAAAAGTAGTTTCATATTTTAGTAAGTTGTTGGATGCTTCTAGGTGTATTTCCTCAATGTTGGTAAACGTTATGTCCAATTGTACATTCCGCTTATTTGGTGTGAAGTTCATTTGGTTTAATCCGAGGTAAGAGAAACTATCTGAATGTGGGGTCGGGTTGATTGATGTTGCGGAATCGCTAAGGCTTTTTTCGCCACAATGATACAAGTGGTATCATTGTGGAACCACTTGATGCCCGGCATATTGCAATCGCCAAATAATAGAAATAACGAATTTTTGTTATTCATAACTATCTCCTCAACCGAGTGAAAGTGGTTTACATATATTTCCAACTGGGAGTTTGGTGGTATGTATGTACCGCCAATTATTAGTGAATGATTTTTGAAAGTTATTTCCATGAATAGCTGTTCCACATTACAATTTGAATGTTGTAACTTTCTCAAGATAACGAATTGCGCACTGCTATTAAAATACCACCTCCGCATTTTTTGGACTTCTCAGTTATGCTGTGTTGCTTTGGGGGCAGTCGACAATCAGATACCGTCTTTTGATCTCCAGAGAAAAGCAATAAGAATCGTTGCAAATCTAGGATTACATGATGATTGTACGCAAACATTTATTCAATCAGAAATTTAGCATTGCCTTCTCTCTACATCTTTGAATGTGTGTTATTCTAAGATCTATCATGAATATACTTTCAACACTAGATATAAAACAAATATTGCGTTAACAAGCAACAGATTATTCAGAACACAAGTTAGTACAACGTACTGGAGCATTAAATTCTACAATCATCTGTCCAAATGAGTCAAATGTCTTGACTGCAAAGAGGGTTAAGACTTCAAGACTTGCTTATTATCTATATGAATAATACTGTTACTATTGTATATTATATTATTTGTGACCTGAATAACTTGTAATTAACACCAATAAATGATTTGATTTGAAAGATGTTGGTAATGCCCATGATGAATATTTGTGTGAGCCTTTGAAAAGCCGGTGGATTGAGATGTTCGCTTTTATATTTCGGCATTTTGATCTTTGTTTATTGTAATCCTTCAGGTATACATATATAACTGCACAATTTTTATTCGCCTTTCCTTCAAAGTTGCTCAAGTAGGTTCGATATAGCTTTCCATTTATTCATATTTATTTTTAGTCTCAATCCTTCAGATCTATTTCTGGAATCTTGGTATAATGTTCGCATTTTTTGGGGTAGTTTGAGATTAAGACAGTATTGTATACGAATCTTAAATTATTTAGATATTCTCCATCAATACTGGTGCCTTCTCTTTCCGAATCTTGGGTTCTAGAGATTTTTCCAAAACTATAAGTCTAGAATAGATTATTCTATGTTTCCATGTCGTACTCCTATTTAGATTTAAAATGTTTCGAAGTTTGAATACTTGTATGTTCTCAATGAGTTTAGAGTAATCATTAAGTTTAATGATAACTCATTATGATGTAATAATTTTATTTATTTTTTTGATCAGGACATGATACTGGCTCTGTAAATCTCAACAAGAAATATAGGCCATTATTCCTTGATCATTTTGATAAAAAGGAAGCTGAAATTAAGCAAGGTAATGGTATTGTGAGTCCAACCACACTGGATACAACTGATGTGGCCAACGATGAACAGCGATTCCAAAGTCACTACCATTTGCAATTAAATCAAGTACAACAACCTGTAACTGTTCAACCTGCTGTTGAAGTTAAACAAAACTTTCAACGACAATTTTCTGCAATAACCGATGGAGATTTTGAATATGTAAGTCACTGATTATTAAGA
>WYDF02058654.1:0-11836 GCA_009867245.2 Adranes taylori
ATATTCTAATTGTCGAGTACACAGAATATATTGACCACTTGAGCGGAGGTAAGTTCACTTAAAATATTTAAGCACAAAAATGATGATCCTTGACAGAGTGTTCGCACATGGTCTTTGGTTGAGTGGTGCTAAATACGATGATCGTAGCTAGACGGTCTCGATGATTCTCGACTTACATACAAGTGCGAGATGTAGACAGAGCGTGTATAACGTTTCATAATCCTAAATAGTCGTCGGAACTACAAAGAATGCCCGAGAAAATCTATTATCTAAATCTTGTTTACTTTGGCGGAAGACTGAAAAAACAGGCAACAGCGCTATAGCAACAGATCACTTGGGCACGTAAATGTACACAGACCGAGTCTACGTGTAGACATATAGAATCCAGGATGAGTCGTTTCTAAATGGTTATAAATGGCGTTGAGAATGTTGTGCATCATATTTTAGACAGCGCGCTCTATGGTGGGATAGGTACGTTAGTACTTATAAAGGTTGGAACAACGAAGAATTTCGAAGGTTATAAGTACCACAAGTAATTGAACTGTATGTTGCCTATGTTACATTGTGATATTTCGCTACACAACTCCATTATTACAAGGCGTTTTTTCTTGTCAAATCATTGTATTAAAAATCGATGAATTTACATCAATCAATGCTTTAAGTACATTATTTTCTTTGTTCTCAAATTTCCTATTTATAAGAATACTTTAATACACATCAAATAGTAATATTAATAAGAGAAAGAGTATGCATGAGGTGGTCGAAGCCTTGGAAGTCTCTGACATACGTAGAGACTCAATATCTTGGTTTCTATGAAAGATTACAAAATAAAACTGAAATATTATATAACCCTAGAAAGCCTTAAACTGTTATGCCTTAAACCAATGAAAAAAACTCCAACACTTTTTAGTAACGGCCTGAGTTATATCGAGTTTGATAACCAGCCAGTGATTTTTAAATTAGTACCCATCGTGCACGCTCTAACTTTAACAGTTCGTAACCTAGAGCTAGTTCGGAGTGCCAAAACTGCTATATTAAAAACGAATGTAATTCTTTCTTGCATCCAGTAAAATGGCACATTTAAGTAACGTACTCACTCAAGATTCTCAAGTTTGTAAAAGTTTGGATTCAGGATTATGACTTCAGCTTATACGCTTCTAAAGCATAAAAAACGAACATCTACTTCTAACCCGTCCTAAGTATCATTAGGGCACCGCCCTGAATATAATGACTATTAATTATATAGACAAGCAGGGCCGGTTCTATACTTTTGAAAGCTCTATGACCAACAAGTTTTGAGGCCTCCTTTAAAAAAAAAAGGAAAAATGTACCATTGAATAAAATGTACTACCCTAAATATCTCGGTACCTATAAAAGCTGGAAAATTGACAGTTGGGGAACTTATGTAAGACAAGGGGACTCGATTGAATATACTGAATCGATTTTGAGCAAAAAAAAATTGATAACTGAATATATCGCTTTACGTACATCATTTCCATTCTTACGCTTACTTTCGAAAACGTGTTCTACCAAATCTATTGTTTCTCCAATGATTGTCTATTTCTCTGTCCCGCACACCTATAAATACCACGGGTCAGTTCCGCAGAAGTCATTCTCAGTTTGAACGCGAACGAGTACACAATTGATTTATTCAAAAAAAATAAGTAAGTGAAAAATTTTGGAAAATTAAAAAATTTTGAAAAATTTTGAAAATATGTATTCATGCAAACTTTGTAACAAGAGATATATGCATTTCCATCATCTCCGGCGACATGAGACCACCGTTTGTCGCGCGACAAATCGCGTTGATTGTCCGCTCTACGAATCGAATTTCGGGCGACAAGATGAAAAATTTTCTAAAGAAATACCATGATACTTCCGATATATTAGCGAAGAGTGCGACATAACGGTTAGTTCTGGGGCTGAATACCAAGAACATTTGAAAACGAACAAGGTCGTTACTACGAAGAAACGAACAGTTAACATGATAGCTGGTGACGCAAAGATGTGGTGTTTACTTCAGCTAAAATGTATGCCAGAAACACGATATCAATAGACAATTGGAACCGCTTGGAAATGGATTATTTTCAATGAAAGCGCCTTTCAAGATCAGACTCGCGACGTATCGAATCGAAGCTGTTGATATTGTATGCTTTTTGAATTCGGTTAAGGAAAATGTAATAAGTTTATGGAAGAATCATTTGAATGATGGTGGACTTAAAATTAATATTGAATTCTTTGGCCTGTACACGAAACCTGATGTAATCGAAACATCTGAACTAAGATCGTTCAATACCAAGTTCGATTGGCTTTGGCGGAATGAATTCTGACTTCTGCCGAAGTACTTAAACTGGCGTCGATGATGTCCCTTGTCCCCCTCGACCGGTTGGTGCTCACTAGGCAACGTCTTCTTCTTGTCTTGTTCTCCATAATCTGCGTCGATGTCCAGGACGATGGGAAATAGTATGAGAATAAGAGTAGAAGAAAACGATGATTTGGGAATCGAAAGATTCAGCAGAAGATGTGTCGTCTGATACTTAATCTTTTATTTGTTTCTTAGAAGTTTCGTAGAATTATAATTTACTTATTTTATTTATTCGTAGATTTAATATATTGTTTGAATATTTTAAATTTTACTATAATGCTTTAAGATCAGATCAACACTGGCTGCGATCATTCTCGCTGACCAAAAGGAATTGACTAAGACTTATTTCAGAATTAAAGCTTGGGAATAGCGCGATTGGGTTCTCGCAGCAATCCAAAGACAACTACTTGAAAATTGCATCTCTCCTGATTCTGGGCTGGAAGGCTCCTTTTATGCGCATTTTCTGGCAAGGGAAGCATTCGTTGACTAGTGTTTTGCATAAGCCGATGGCCTTCGACGACGTCTGCCGCAAAAAAGGCGGAGTTGAAAAGATGCCTCTGCTACCAAATGTATAGGAAGGTTATTCTTCCGGCCAATCAAAAGTCTCTTCCTGATACGTTAAGAAAATTTAAGGATCAAAGTTGCATTATTTTGTTGACGGTTATCTAGTGAAAATGCAAGTGGTGGTGATTTCTAAAAGTGGTGGGTCACACCAGCGGTGGAAATAATAGCTTGATGCGTCAAAATATCAAAGTGTCTCATAGAAAAACGCCTCCCTCAAAATACGTTAAAAAATAATATCCAATCAGATTGTAAAGCGCCAAAAGTTTAAAAAGCTTAACCGTCATTCAAAGAATTCTGGTAGGTGAAACAAATATTCCTGTCGAAACAAGTATATTTGCCGACAAACGAAATGGTGATTTTGAAATTATATTCATAAGAAAACCCGTTGGCTATATCGGAGACGTATATATCTATATCAATGAGAGCCGCTACCGCTTCGGTAAGTACAAAACCTTTGACGTGACCGTATGCCGCTCGCTTCTTATTCCCGCGTAATTATCTGCTGTTTTGATGTATGCATGTTGTAGAAGCTGGCGGCCTTGCATCTTAACCGTTTTCTTTTTGGCTTTTATTTCTTTACATTAAAGATTATACTGGATGGTTTTATATATTTTTTTCTTAATTTAACAATTTACTTATGATTCATTGATTGATTAACATATATTAGATTAAATTTAATTATACCTTTTATATTTCTTTGATTAAATAGATTAGACCATTTAGATATATATTATTAGAGGATCTCTCATTTAATTTATGATTTATTAAGGAATTGATTATTACATTGCAGTAAGAGCAGCCAAGGAGAAATCATGGGAAGATTATGGAACAATCATCACATGAAAACCAGAAACTCTTGTGCAAGATCCTAAAGAACATGCGGAAAGGGAAAGACTGTCCCTTGAAGAGCGTTAGGGGTAAATATGGAAAGTTGCTTACAGATGAAGTCAAAGTCATGGAGAGATGATGACAATATTTTCAGGAACTTTTCGAATGTAGACAAGAACAAAACAATGTCAGAATCTCGAAAATCAGAACCTCGAAGAATTGACTGATGACGGTCCAGCCATAACAGCTGAAGAAATGAGCATGCTATTAAGAAGATTAAGCTCGGAAAAGCTCCCGGACATAATGAGATCTCACCGGAAATGATAAAATTCATGGGACCAGATGGGGAACGTTTACTGCTGCGAGTTCTGCAACTGGAGCCTCGTCTTAAAAATATCTCAAGGGATTAGGAACTTCATAATTCTTCTAAGAACTTCTATCATAATTGCAATTTTCAAGAAAAGCGACAATACAGAGTGCGCTATTCTCCGAGGAATATCGTTGTTCAGTGTGCTGGGGAAAGTTATCTCGCGGATTCTCGAGATGCGTCTTAGAGCACAGGTAGACCACCAGCTGGAGGAAGAACAATCCGGATTTAGAAGTAGATGCAGCATTCAAGACCTAATCTATGCAATGAGGCAAATCAGCAAGAAGGTTCTCGAACATGACGGAGAGGCTCATGTTTGTTAACTGGACCTGGAGAAGGCCTCCGATAGGGTCCCATGGAGAGAAATATAGCTCAAGGATAGTGAGTGTTGCAAAAACGTAAAGTGGAGGACAGTCTTGCCAGGGCCATGAAAAGCTTTTTTCACAACTGCAGAAACCAGGTGTAAATTACTGGAGCAACCTCAGCTGAATTTAGTACGTGTTCCGGTGTGAGGCTGGGAGACATTCTATCCCCTTACCCCTTCGTCATATTCATGGACATCCCCATGAAAAGGCCATGGAGATGGCCTTTTCCGACGATGTGGTATTATTAGCAAAGAACGCAAGGAACTTGCAATACAACCTAAAGATCTGCGATGAAAAATGCATGCTAGAAACATGGTGATCAATACACTAAAGACGAAGTCTATGATGATCGCTCGACACCCAAAGAAGCACACTATCCGGCCAAGGGGACAAGTCCTAGAACAAGTTGACTCCTGCAAGTACCTTTGGGCTACCATTTCCCAGGATGGAGAAATGGACCCAGAACTCAACAAGCGAATAGCGGAGGCAGGCAGGCTGTTTCATGCCATCGGTCGGGGTTTCATACTCAAATATGAGATCAGCATGAGGACCAAACTGTGTATAAAACGGTATAACTTCTGATTTATTTATGATTTTTGATACATGGATGATATTATTAAATTATATAGGTTTGTATTATGTTAAAATACAATTCAACAACAGATGTTGATCAACAATAGTTTAAAATACGTACAAGTTTTTTTTATAGTCATTCACAAATAACAATGTTACGCCACTGCCAAATAAGATTGAAATTCGTTTCAAGTATATGCGCGGAATATCCTTTCGAGAATATACGCTTAAAGGATGTCAATCTTAGTTGGCCATGATCAGCCATGTTAATTAAGTATAGACAACATCGCGTCGCCTTTACATCCGCTAATTATGTTATTTTTTGCAAATAGCAGTCTTCTGCTGTACTAATAAACAATCCGTTAAACTGTGTGAATTGTTCATAGTAAAATTTCCAATCAGTTAGCAATCAGTTTATAGTGTTTGTGCCTGAAGTGAAAATTTGTCAAAAACAGCTCAGTTCAGTTAAATCCTTACAAATGAATGCGGCTAATATTAAACTTAATTATACACGTCAAATCAAAACATTTAAATAATATTACAAATTGAATTTTATAATTGAAATTTTATTCAAATTTGGTATCTGAACAAATATTTGATTCATGTTTTAATCTTAATTGATCCGAGAATCTGAATACGGCCGTAATCGTACCGGGTAAATTTCCTTGTATATTTTAATGTTTTAAAATAGCGTTTTTATTGGAAATAATGTTTGCAGGGAACATCGCAGCATATTGACTAATTAAGGTACATAGATTTCATTAATTAACAAGGAGGTTTATGTTTAGTGACGAACCTAAGGTTATGTCCGGGGCGCAAAATACCTTCGGGTGATAAGAATCCCCTGCCGCCATAAAGGTCGAAAATCTATCAAAAAAACCATATATATTAACATTCATCATGTATTATATTGACTGGATGCAACAGTATGATTAACCGAACATGCTCTTAGGTGTTCTTGTTGTACAGAAATTGTGTGTAATACATCTGAATTTCATGTACCTAAAAAGAAGATAATCTTGTGTTCTTCAATTGTGGTGTTTAATGATATTTATTTTGTATTTTTAGGTAAGTGGAGAAATTGCTATTATACCAAAAGCTTGGATAAATTCTATTTGCATTGTTTGATCCAACAATAAATGCTTTAAATGATTTGGAAAATACCCGTTCCATAGTGGTGAGTTTTAATTTCTATTTAAATTTTATAAAATACTGTTGAAAACAGTTTGGTTTTATATACGCAACGAATTAATGTTTCGACATATACTGCCATCTATCAACTGTAAAACAAAATACTTGGCGTATAAACAGATTTCTTTTACAAGAAATTACAGCTGTTCGTTTCTACGGAAATTGTCTTTTACTGCGCCATTGTCAGATTAAAACATGAGATGGGAAGCTTAGGACTGCACCTATTTATTTATTTCACAAATGTCTAAATGTGTTATATAATGTTACTTCACTCTAGCTTAGTTTTACAAGTAGAAGTAGATTGAATGAATTACAAGTTAAACGAATAATTTATATAGAAAATAATAACAACTCTTTCTTTTAAAAGGTCTTTATTTTTTTTTCAACCAAAACTGTTGAATATTTTTACGGCTTGTTTTGTTTCTATAATCGACCCTGTAACACAAGTTTATTCTGTGCGTAGGTAAAATATATTAAGAACAAAGAATACATATAGAAAGTGGTTACTGTGTTTTTGGCATATTTGTGTTATGCTGAATTTGATTTATATTGACATGAAAAATACCTTTCGTGAAAGTTCTGTATGTATTAGGGTTTTTGATCTATTAAGTCAATAAATATCGTATCTATTGTATATGATGGCTAAGAAATTTTTTCGTGTATATTGCTTAAAGTTTTTTAGGTTTCATTTGGAGTATTTGTGATAAAAACAGTAAATGCTTTATACAAATCAACCTTTGGTGTACCTAGTATATACAAATTATTATATACATAGTATATGTAAAAATAATAGTGTATACACTATTATTTTTGATTCCAATGTATAAAGTATTTTGTACCAGTCTTCGAATTTGTAAAATTAGGAATATGACTTCAAGGATTTTAGGTTAAAAATAACTACGTATTTTAGAAACATATTAGCCTTACGGATTTTTGTTTTTTTATTGATTTATGTTATAAGGCAAATATAAACATAGTACGTTTTTTATAATATTGAATCAATCGTTATTCAATTACAAAGCATGTCTGTTTTTATGGACGATTTGGCAATGCCCACAGTATTGATTTTCGAATAGATGCTTCCATCTACTAGCGAAAGATAGAATGTTAAACTTCTTGTATTTGAAGCAATGTGGCGCTTCAGATTTTGTAATTGTTTTTATTTTCTGTTCAATCAATCATTTCATTAATTGGTAGAAATGTATAAAATATAATTTAAATAAGATAAGTATAACTCTCATAAGACTTAGAAACAGCTATTTGAACAGGTATGTCACAATCATTAAATGTTTTAGAATTAGAAACTGTAAATCTTACGTTTTGTTAAATATAACCTTACTTCCAGATATGACTTCTCAATACCTAATACATTATTTTAATGTATTGGAGCGTGCCTGGAATAATGAAGATGGGCAAAAAATAGCCATTATGTTATCATTACAAAATGAACATTTATCAAATTTGGCTAATCAAAAACCAGAGAATACTGTTAGCAAATTTCTACGACCACCAATAGATGAACTTGTATGTTACCACTTTAAATGCTTGTATGCAGTATCTAATTCTAGTTATTTGGAAGCGTATCAGCATCAGGCAAATTTAACACAAGCCTTAACGAAATTAATACAGACTCAAAAAGAAGAGAATTGGTTTTTGCCTGTTATGTATGCAGTTTGTTTAGATTTAAGATTGCTTGCACAAAGGGCTGAAAAAGATCGGGTCGGTATAACTGAAAAGCCTGGAGAGATATTAGAAAAAGCAGCGGAGTGTCTTATGGGTTGTTTTCGGGTATGTGCAGCTGATAATAGATCCTCCGAAGAAGATACCAAACGATTGGGTATGCTGAATTTGGTAAATCAATTGTTCAAAGTATATTTCCATATTAATAAATTGCACTTGTGTAAACCTTTGATAAGAGCGGTCGAATCATCACCATTTAAAGATAGCTTTTCATTGAGCCAACAAATAACGTATAGATACTATGTAGGCCGTAAAGCAATGTTTGATAGTGACTACAAAACAGCTGATCAGTATTTGACTTACGCGTTTGAGAATTGCCATAAAAATAGTCTTAAAAATAAACGTTTAATTTTAACTTATTTAGTGCCTGTAAAATTATTATTAGGTTATATACCCAATAAACAAGTATTAGAAAAATATGATATACTCCAATTTTGGGATCTGGTACAAGCTGTGTGCAGCGGAGATTTGAAGAAAATTGATGAGATTATGGAGGAACAAGAAGAATTTTTTATTAAATTTGGCATTTACCTTGTTGTTGATAAGCTGCGTATCATAGCTTATAGGAATTTGTTTAAAAAAGTTTATATAATTATGAACACACACCAAATTCCGGTGCAAGCATTTCAATCGGCTTTAGAACATTTGGGTCAGAATGATGTGGATTTAGATGAGACACAATGTATTGTTGCTAATTTGATTTACGAGAATAAAATTAAAGGTTATATATCTCATCAACATCGTAAAGTCGTCGTTAGTAAACAAAATCCATTTCCACCGCTAACATCTATTTGTTAAATTTATATTTTAATAATTACTTATTATTTTTATATCTATATATGTATATTTATATATGTATTTATATATGTATATGTATATATATATATATATGTATATATATATATATATGTATATATAAATGTGATTCAAATAAATTGAACAATTTAAATATTGCTTTGTTTTTCTTATTGCTTTGGTTTTCATCTTAATATTATGACATTAGTAAAAATTGGAAAATCAAGTAGATACTTTAAAAATTACAAAAGAGTTTTTGTTTGTAATAGTATTGCTTTGTAATACGGCAGCAAAAGGGTCTATAAAATGTTGGGATATTTTTGATGCAGTCCGGTCGCTGGTAAAAAGTTGGTCTGTTCTGGTTCTTGACTAACAGCTGAGAAAGCGCGAGTGCGGGAGAGACGGTGAAAGCGAGAGGGGGGAGAATATTTCCGAGTGGTTTGAGGTGAAATGTGGAGTGAGGCAAGGGTATCGGATTTGGAAGAAGTGTTGAAAAAAGATTAGACTAGTGGAATGATTATAGGAATTGAGAGAGTTTGGTTGCTTAGCTTTGCAGATGATAATAGTATGCATGGCGAATTGAATGATATGATAGAGTAAAAAGGCATGTGGATAGAAGAGGATTGGCGATGAATGTGGAAAAGACAAGTAATGGTATATAAGAAGGGTGTGTTTTTGAGAGGGGGGGGGGATACAATTGAAAAGGTTAAAAACTATAAGTATTTGGGATTTATGCTGTTTCAAAATGCTTCATGTAAAGAACATATTATAATGGTTACGAAAAAAACGACTGGAACTATGAGGGGACTGAGGTACATTTGGGAAAGAAAGTTTGCGGATTCCGTAGAAATGAGGATTATGGTATTGGATGTGTGTGTTAGAAGTTTTATGATGTATGGGGCGGAAGTGTGGGCAATGTGTGAAAGAGATATGATTGAGAGGGTGCAAGTTGGATGTTTGAAAAGGATCTTCGGATGATTTAGGTCAACACTAAGTGAAATAGTTTTATACTAGTGTGGCAAGTATAAATGTTCGGCGATGGGTGTAAAAAATGGTAAATTATGAATGGAAGGTGTATACGGATGAGGGTTATAGGTTAGTTAAGGACGTGTATATGGCAGCGTGGAATGACACAAGAAGTATAGGGAATAGAAAAAAGGTGTAGAGGATAGACTGGTCGATAGACAGATGATATGAAAAAATAATGGAAGGTAAATATGTAGTGAATGAGGTAGAGTAGTGGATGAAAGACGTGGAAAAAGGGCCGATAGAATTACCCATAGTAGATATAATGATAGATATCTACTATGGGTGATATATCCAGATAATGAGTATGAAAGAGAAGAGAATGATTGCGAGGTTTCTGTGTGCTAGTGAGGATCCTGGAAATAGCTACTGGCGGAATGAGAAAGAGAGGATGTGCAGAATGTGTGGGAGGATTGGATCAAAGGGTGTGAAGGAGTAGAATGGAAGGAAAATGAAAAGGAATTAACTGAGAATTGGAGGAGTTGCAGGATAGAATAGGGGTAGCAATAATGAAAAGAATTAGAGTAGAAGTTAAAAAAAAAAGGTAGTGGGTATAATAGGTTGGAGGGCGGAATTTGAATGTAGGAGGAGTATTGAGGGAGGAATGGCATAAAATTAGGAGAAATGGCAGAGAAAACGACGAAATATAAAGGGAATAGAGAAAATTAAGTTTTTACGATTATTGGAGCCCTGATCGCACGTCATCTTTAAATTCCCATCATGTGTTGTTTTAATTCGATTAAAGGAGGTTGTTTAAAGTTTGACTTTTATTGATTTGATCTGATATTCTTAGCTATTGGTAATGTTTAAGCATGAAAACTAACACTTCTGTGTCTCTTACATTTGATCGACTTACTTTTTCACTTCAAGTTTTAAATACATTTAATTACACTAATTTGGAGGAATACTCCATATAATCCTTTTAAGAAATTTTTTCCATTAAAGGTTACATTTTTCTTCTTGGTTTAATATCCCCATAACTTTTAGCTTAATGTTTATTATAAGTTTTTAGTTGAAACAACTTGTTATTTAAAATTATTTAAAAGTGTTGATTCATTATTCTGCATTCATTCTACAGAAAATAAAATAGGCCACAGATTTTTCCGATCAGTTTAAGTGCTTATAAAATTAGTTCAAGTGAACAAGGCTGATATTCCAAGTCAGCAATAGCTCTGCGGAATTGTTCTAGCCTTCCCCCACGGGCATTACCACTCCTTTAACATGCTTTTAGTAGATTTAACCATTTTTAAATATATTTTTTGTTTTACATATTAAAGAAATATGAGATTTGGATATAAAACCATTGACGAATTTTGAAACAATACGACGATATGTTGAAAGAACAAAACAATATGTTGAAACAATTGTTTTTTCTCCTGTAACGTTATTTTACTTACCATTTCTTAACATTTTTTAACTTTTTTAGAAACACATTAGATATAAAGATGATTTTTTTCATTTAGTAAAAGGTAACAGCTTTGCGTTGACACTGAATGGAGAGATTATGAAAAGGATTTCTTTTAAATAATTTTTTGAACCTCAAAGAAACATGAAAAAGGTTAAAACTTTTGAAGAACATAAATCAATTATTTTTGATATTTCTAAAAACCGTATACTCAATAGCCCCAGTTTTACTAAAATAACAAGACAACCACGTTTGATTGAAATCGGTTAAGGGGTTTCCGAGAAACAAAGTATGCAAAGAAAAAGCGTCAAGTTACTAATCATCTTAATTTTAAATAATTTCTTTAACGCTCATAAAAATATTCAGATTTATAATCCCAATATTGTTTCTTAGGCGAATTGTTACTTGGTGTTATTGTAAATTCGTGTTAATTTGAGTAAATAATTAAAAGTTTTGTATTTATTACTAGCGGACCCGGCAAACAGGGTTTTGCCCCCCCCCCCATCTGGTCACCATATTTGCCAACGGCGCGAACAGGATTGCTATCCGCACTACTGTGGCCTGTGGCCGCGGCTCTGCCGCGACCAGCGAAATGACCCAATAGCCAGGGCTTACGG
>WYDF02058665.1:0-11836 GCA_009867245.2 Adranes taylori
TTGCGAAATCTCGAACCCTAAAATGTTTAATTGTTTTTTGCCGAACTAACATTTGGCTACATATAGGGAGCTCCATAGTGCGATTATCGTTTGAATATTATTTTTAAATTATCGTGCATTTTCATTTCTCATCTAAAAAGGAGAAAAATGATGGTGTGAAATGAAATTTAATTATCGCAAACAAAATCGAGGACGCATCGCCCAAACGCAAAGAGTGAGAATTTTCATTTTCTTTTCGAGATAAATATATCTACATATATACCTATAGACTGCCAAAAAGAAATGAAAGAAAGCGAGAAATTAGACGTGCTAGTGCAAAAATGACGGGTACTATAAAGAAATGGCTATCATCGCAGATTGTGAACCGAGATTGATTCTATACAGTATGAATCTAAGACATATTGAAACCATATATTTGTTTCACATGTCAGCTTATATAATTTTATTTCTTAAACATTTTTTTATTGATTTTGTTTCTGGTGGAAGGATGAAGGCTGAACTGGCTTATTGTTGTCAATGAGTTATTTTGGTTAGATTCAAATCCGATTGCTAACCACATAATCGTCCATCAGTGGCAACATTTACACAGTTATTATGCAGAACTATTGTTGGGTTAACTATTAAAAATTCGTAGACGTGATCGCCACCCCATCTTTCATATGTTGGAAATCTTACGTTTTGTTACATCTTGCATAAAATAAAAGTTGAATCTTTTAATTTTGACTATCACCTTATAACCCCTAAATTCAATTTGCATAATAATTGTTTGGGGTAAGTTAAATAAAACCTGCGTGGCCTAAAAATTACCTACCTCTTTTTTCACTTAATTCTAAAATAGCAGTCTGGCGTGGCAGGACAACTCTCTGTCTATTATAGTTTTATCAGTTGTTTAATCTGCGCATGAACTGATTTGCTCTGATTTGAACTGAGTTGATCTGACTTAACTCAATTGATCTGAATGTATCTGACTTGATAAGATTTTATATGATTTCAGCGAATTTGATCTCAGTTGATCAGATGTGATAAGATTTGAACTGATTTGACATGATTTGCAGTAATTAGATGTGATTTGTTCTGATTTGATCTTATTTGATCTCATTTGATCTGATTTGAATTGATTTAATCTGATTTGCACTGATGTGAACTGATTTGATTTGTTTTGATCTGATTTGAACTGTTTTGTTTTAATTTGATCTAATTTGAACTGATTCAATCTGATTTGATGAGGTTTGATCTGGTTTGATCTGATTTGATCTGATTTCATCAGATTTGAACTGAATTGATCTGATTTAATCGGATTTGATCGATTTTATCTTATTTTATCTGATTTGATTCTGATTTGTACTGATTTAATTTGAATTGGTTTGATATGTGCTTAATGGTACGCACATAAAAGTACTACAAAATCTTCGTAGTATCTTTCACCAGGTGTAGAGGTATACTGGCATTTTCGGAGCACCAGTGTACCCATCTATTGTTTCAAATGTAGTTACTTTTGAAACTACCAACATCAATCTAGTTACCCTTGAAGTCAATTTAAATGTAACGTAACCTTAAAATGTTTATTTACATTCTTATTAACACAAAGATATACAAAGTACTACGAAGATATGCTAGTGATGCGAAAAAAGCGTGCGCGAATCGTGCCCTAAGAATTCGCCAATTTTTTAATATTAATATTGACGAATAAGTAATCGGAATGGTGAATGTTTCTGCTCTTATTGAGCAAAAGTGTCCAAGAAACGGCCTCTAAGCATTTGCTAATATTTTTATAGATTTTATCAAATAAGCATTCTATGATATAAGTAATCTGAATAGTGAATGTTCCGGAATTTATTGTACAAAATTGTGTGAGTATCGACCCTTAAGATTTCGCCATTATTTTAATAGATTCTATCAAATAAGTAATTGGACAGTTTTCTGTGTAGTAGCATAGCTAAAATACCCCATTTTTCTCTATTTAAGTCTTATAAATATTTCCCTATAAGGCCTATAAATAAACAATACAAATTTCGGCAATATAGGAAGAACCAAACCAGTATGACCACATGGAATGTGATAAGTCTTCTACAACCCAGAAAAGCGGTATTTGATATATATACATATATATATATATATATATATATATATATAACTTTCTTGAAGCAGGTTTTTGCAAAACATGTAAGCAAAGGCAATGGATTCCATAAGATTGGATCCAGATGAATGTTTTTCTCTCACGACGATCAATCCAGTCGCAATTGCAATTCCCGATGAACTGAATTATTTAGTAACATATTAGAATTCCGTAAGTGATCTAATATCAATCAGAATGCCTGTCTACATTTTTCGGGTATACGCGTCCACATCAGACGAAAAAGTGGAGCAATTGAATAAAAAATTTGGAAGCATTCACAAAAGCAATACACGGTAAATTTTCAAAGTAGTGGGCAATTACAATGCTAATATAGGCACCACTAATCTGAATCATCATGCAAGATCTGCGGTGTGTACATACGGCATCGGAAATAAAAACTCCAACGGTGAGTTTTTAGCAGTTCGCACTGGACAACTGGCTTACCATTTCGAACACAAACTTTAGACATAATAAATAAGACTCACATACACATGGATGTCACAAGATGGACCACACCGTAATCAAACAGATTAATACACGATTGAGTAAGTCTTTTTAAGATGTAAAACCTTGTTTATGAGCAGTAGTTAAGTCCGAACGCCAACTTGCTACTTAAATTAACAGCACCTAAGAAAATGAAAATTATGCCTCGATTAGATTGAATTGAGATTATGAAATTTAAAGAAGCGTGCAAAATAAAACCGATATCATCTCGGAATGCATCTAAAGGGACTTTGAGTCAAAGTTGGTATGCGACTAAGTCATGGATGTGGGATCAAAAAAACGGCATGGGATCTAAAAAGCAGGCGTCGCTTATTACCGCCACCATGAACCTTTTAAGAGGACGAAGACTCTAGGGGATATGGATCACTTATCCAAGAACTGAGAGGAAACCTGAAGAAATTAGATTGGTCTAGCCTAGCTGCTTATCGACGTGATAAGAACATATACTTTGTGAATAACTGTGCCACTTATTTTGTTCATAAATGGAGTGATTTGGTATAGATGAAGTTTAAATCTATGGAAGGTTTACTGTCAATCTTTATGAAGTGAGCTCAACAGAAGTAACCAATTAAGTCAATTGTTTCCGCAAGTTTGTGCAAGAATCATCGATTTTGTGCGAGCGATTGAAAGCAGCACATAGTCGAGAAGGCGAAGGAATTGAATGTGTCAACTTACTTGCCCTTTCTTGGCAATCGTCACCATCCCTTTCTGTACTCCAAAACTGTACAATGAAAATATCTGTAAGAAATTCTTGATAAAATGGATCTACCGCAGCATCTAATTTAACAAGGATCAAATATTCAATAAAGTTGAGTCAAAAAATAGTGGTAGCTTTTAAAACAGAGTTGGGATTGAGGAAAAGGTGTACTATTTCCCTACCCCTTTTTAATATATACGCGGAGTAAGCAATGAGACTGGAGGAGTCTGATGACTGGAGGAGTATGTTTGAGGTCATAAAATTAGCAACCTCAGATATGTTGAGGACATTACGCTTATAGCAGCGTCGCCAAATAAGCTAGAACCCTTTTTACAAAGGGTTGAGTCAACCAGCCGAAATATAGGTCTATTGTTGTAGAAATAGAAAACTAAAGTCGTGATAATAAATTGTCAAGATGATGATACCTACAATCAGAGAGATGTGGGTGTGAAGTGGTTGGCAAGTTTGTCTACACCGGTTCATTAATAATAATCAACATGTTACAAATATTGGAGAAGCTTGGTAATATTTTTAGGCTCCAAGAAGTTCAATTAAACTTACTAAAATTTTTTACGATCTTATTGTGACAACTAGTGAATATAATGGGGTTGAAAAAACAACAAGAAGTTTTATAGATAAGTTCTTTAAATCAAATTTATTGAATTAAAATTACACTTTTCGAACCTGGTAATTATTTAAGTCAAAACAACAATGGTTTATAGAATGGACTAGAGCTTTAGCAGTTTGTTTAAAAGACCTCAATTTAAATTCTAAATGGTAAAACAAACCTTTTATTATTACAATTTAAAATAATGATTTTAGATTACATAATTCAACAAAAGTGTATACTTTAAAATTACGTCTGCTTATGATATTTCTACATTACTAAATGCCGTTGGTTTCATTATAAACCTAGTTGAGTTGTACAAAATGTTTAATACTTTTTATTAATTAATCAGCATTTCTGCTCACTCTGTAGTGTGCAATAATGTTCCATTTCTTCAATTGTGTTCAAACTAAACTTATAATATATCAATGTATATGGTCTCGAAGAAGTAGAAAATAAATATCATATAGTCGGTCCCAGTTTATTTTACCCGCAGTAAACGGAACACACATGTATATTTTTTAGAGGCAGAACAGATTTCCAAATCCGTTTTAACAAAAAATATGTCCAGATTAATCGGAAGTTATCATACATGACATGGTCATTTTATACATTTATGTGGTGGTTCTTTAATGTTCTTTCGTACCGAGGAATAGTAGAACCGTCAGTTGTAATCATGTTTGTACGATATTGCGAACGAGAAACGTACCTAAAGATAAATCTGGAATGGAAAGACCTTGTAATATAGCATCATTTCAAAATTATTCGAAAATAATTAGAAATTTAAATAAAATAATTTATTCAAATGCATGTGCAACTTTTGGCACCCTATGTGCGATTTACAATAGAATTGATAATAAGAACAACCTTATCCACTACAAAACATTGCTTGATAATTAAGAAATTTTGCGTTAGACAGCATTAAAGAAGAAACACACACATCCACATCCAGTAGTTGTTTTCGACAAAAAAAGAATGGCACAAGAAACTTTATTTTCCATTTTATGTAAGAAACTTTTGTAGAATGTTAAATGCTTTTGAAATCAGAACAGTTGAGTATTTTAATTAATTCAAAAAATTGAAACTGATGCTCTTTCGTT
This sequence comes from Adranes taylori, assembly GCA_009867245.2. Classification (NCBI taxonomy): domain Eukaryota; kingdom Metazoa; phylum Arthropoda; class Insecta; order Coleoptera; family Staphylinidae; genus Adranes; species Adranes taylori. The sequence continues at coordinate 5,025 of WYDF02058665.1, forward strand.
ATTTTGTTCAAATTCAATAGAATACATAATAAATAGAATACATATAAAATTTTGTTCAAATTCAGTTTAATTCAGTCCAATAGAGTTCCTGCAAGAAATGATTGCACGCGATGTTAAAATTTGGTCAAAAATTATTGTATAGAACCTGTAGCTTTTGACTTTCTAGAATCATATCAAAATACTTTTTATTGCTAATCTAATGTTAGTTAATTTAAAAGCTTTTGGTAATTAAATTAGGTCACAATTTTTCCAATTATTCATATTATTCATTATTCATATCCAATTATTCATATCCGATAATACATGACAAACAATTTTCAAAATATCGATTAAAACCGGATGTAGCTTTCATCAGAAAAAATTAATTAAGAGTTTCAAGTATTTAACACATACATTCATTTAATGATGTCCTTCAACATTGTTGACTATGACTATGCTATTGTTAAAGTTTTTCCAAATTTCCCTTGGCTGTAGAGCAAATACTAGGGCATGCCTTGTTTTTAAATCTACCTGTTTAGCATTTCTGTAACTTATCCAATTAAAACCTCTCTTGGCCTAAAAACGATGATCAGTCCGAAAGTTTCTTTCATATAAATTCATCAGTCTCCAAATTTAAACTTTTTCCAATTAGTGGGGGGGGGGGGGGGCTTTATTGAGTCAAATCCCACCCTGCTGCGTCTAACTTGTTAAGCTATAAACCTATCAAACCTACCACAATATTCTCCTAGTGGGGTCCAATTGGGCATTTGTATAGGATGAGGATGTCTTCCCGGGCTAGCGTAGGTACACCTCAGCTAAGTTGTATCGAATCACAAATGATGTTAGTTAGATAACTGTGGCTAGAATACCCTTCAGAGAGGTTGAGGGCCAGATCATATGAAACGGAGAGAACACAAAGGAATGTGCACATAAATAATATTCCCACATAACATTTAACAATCTTTATTACAAATGCAATTATCACAATTATAGCACGAAATATGGTTGATGAAAATTGTAAAAGAAAACAAGTATAAAGGCAGTGCAATATAGAATTTAAAAATGGTGGATTCGAAAGGTTTTATTACCTAAAAATTCCACCCTAACCTGTTACATAATGTTAAGTTTTAAAATTTATAAAATTAATGGCTGTTTGACAATACATAATATAACATAAACACGCCGAATGATCCTTTGGGTTTACACACAACTTTCTTTCAACACAATAATCTTATGATTGTTATTTTCAGTCAAATAACATCAGACAGCGGAAGTTACATTTAATGTTATTATGAAAATAAATATCTAAAGGTGATTTATTAATCTTTAAATGAACAACATGAACACTTCAAGAATTTGTTACATATTATAAATTCAGTGAAATGCAATTGTAAAATTCACCATAAGTAGTTAAACTAATAAAATTTTCAAAATCTATTTGAGACAAATATGGCTACCAAAAATTTACATGTATCAACTGTTACAAAAAAAAATAATACGCCACCCCTTTTTTATGCGGTAAAAACCCGTTAAATGGACTTACCAATGAATTTAAATTTACGCGAACCAAAGATAATAATACTAAATATATAAAATTTAACGATTTTGTATAAAACCATTATAAAAGATTTAGAAATTTTAGATTTTAAATTTTTTCTGAAATGTAAAAAATATAAGAATTTAAATCTAACAAGTTATTCAATTTTGAAAATTTTTTAAAATTTTCGAAATTTTTTAAAACGTAAAATTTTTATCTTTCTGTCAAAAACATTTTTTTCTAAATATATAAAACTTAACAATTTTGATTACGAACAACTGCGTAGTATTCGTTGGAGTAATGTTAATGAACTGGATGTTCGTTTACCAATACAACATGCACCTGGAGATGCTGGTGATGTGATTATTGTTCATTAACAACCATGTGATATCGATTGGAATAATGTTAATAAATTAGTTGATCTTCTAGTATTACTTCAAGGTTCACGAAACGCCTGCAATATATATGTTTCTAATGAAATTAGTGCAATCGAATTAGTGGATATATACCTTTGTTTATTACTAACTTATTGTTAATAAAGTTTTGAAATTAATATTTTTCAATCATTTAATTTGTTTTAGTATATTGTTGAATCTGCTTTTGTCTATTATATGAGCTGTTTTGCATCAGATGAGACTGGTCCTTTCCTGGTCCTCACCTGATTCTTACCTGATCTTTGCCTAATGTTTTACTGGTCCTTAGCTTGTCCTTACTTGATCCTTATCGGCAAAAATGAACTACGTTTGTACGTTGGCGGATTTCTGGTAAAACAATGTCAAATAATAATTTTGCTCATAACGGCGACGAGCTTGCGTTATTTTCTAGCTGTGTTATCGATGACGTTAATAAAGCAGTATCGCAAGGATATAAAGTATTGGAAATATATGGGATCTGGAAATATGACGCTATACTTTACGATAATTGAAATTAAATCAGTGAATGAAAATAAGGTTAGCCAAAAAAGACAGTACTAATCATAATTCCAAAAAACAGACTAAACACTTGAAATAGCATTCATTCCTACCTCCTAGTGACGAATCGCCAGATCCTCTTAGTGACGTATAATGTTTGCTAAACACAAACATTGTACGAACAGATGACATGCTGAAACTACAGGCGTGGTCTCAACGCAGCTCGGTCTTTCACACGAGCACCTCGGACAGCTCAGTCTTACACGAACTGTACAACTTCAAAGATTCAAGCTGACAAGATTATCTTAATCAATTCCGCTAAACCATGACAGTTGCTTGTTTTGTTTCAGGAGCTGCTCAACAGTAACAACACCCTGATGATAAATAACCTGCTCCTAATAGCTCATCTATAAAAACGTATGCAAAATGGCGATCTCAAAAGAACGTCGAATTTTCATAATCAATTAACTTACCAGCAGAGCACAAAATTACCACTCGAATCTCGAATCAACGAAAACCAACCCCATTTACCATGATAACCCCATTCGTCAAGTGTTGAAAGCAAAATGCTCCTTTTACAAATAGTTAAGCGACATCACCCAAAAGCTGATCAGACAATCCTACCAATTCAAACTTATCCTTTCATCCTCTAGCGGCCTAATCGCAAAATGCAAGATTTCGTTTTGGATTAAATACAACACTACAACGTTTAAATCTAGCATCAAGCATCAATCATAACAATATCAAATCATAACCAACATAGTTCATATTATATGAGCTTCTATGTTCGATTCGATTCAAAACAACCGCCAAGGGTCTTTTAACCTTAAACTAATATCTACCTATTTACTTTCTAATTTGTAAGAAAATATACACCAAATCAGTGCAAAGGAGGCTACAGCTCTAAATAAATGAAATAGAACTACTCGTCACCGAAATGGATGTGTTTTCAACGATCTATCAGTTTGAAATGAATAGTAACTTACGAGACCCTAAATAAAAAGTAGAGTCCAATTGGATAAATCTAATGGAGAACTGAAATATGTAACTGATGGAATTCAGCACATTATAGGTAAATACAATAATACGCCACTATAACAAATGGAATTTTTAGACTGATTGAATCAGTCAGTGACAAAAGCACCAGCAAATACTATGGCTCAGCCAAATACAACTTCGCGAAACAGTTTCAGAATAACTCTCCCAAACTCGCAGAGCGATCACTGTAATCATCACATATAGAAAGTAAGCTATCAAAGACTTAAAAATACGATGACCAAATGTTATAACCGTACTCCGCACATATACATACATTTACATACTCCATTCTCATTACATATCTATACGAAGCAAAGCCAAAACCCTCATGTATACGGTAATAACTGAAAGACAGACTTCTAATAGCATCACGGGTACCGTGAATGTTACTGTTGCGAAACTAGAAGTAGATTCTATTTGCCTCATTTTATACATCTGCCTTAGAAGTATTCAGTGCGGAAGTATTCATACTGTTAGAGAGCTAGTATTTTTTTATTTGTAAAAATCAGTTTTTAATTTTCACAATTTTTATTTTAAAACATCATGGGAAGCAGTTGCGATAGGATCAAACGTCGCATTAAGATTGCGCACAACAGCGATGTCTGCTCTGCAAAAGATATGGCGAAACAGAAACTTGATCAAGAGCTTAAAAGTGACACTGGTCAGAATCCAGATTTTTTTCAATACTACGCTATAGATCAGAATCACAGACTATCATGGAGAATTATAGAAAACGCATATACGCGTTTGAAATGCGGTATTGGGAGAAAATGTTAAGAGTTAAGCGAACAAATGCATTGACCTTGGGGATCTTTATAAAAGCATTCTGCACTATTTCGGCTGGAGGGTCGGAGGCTTTCGGAGGCTCACTGGCCAACTAATGCACAAATCAGTACATTTGGCCAGAGCGTATCTGCGGTGGAAAGTTGCGGTCGTCAGAGTATGAAATCAAAGTGACACAAGGCCATTTTGTCAAACAATTAACGATATTATAGTAGTGGAAAAATATACTTCAATAATTTCAATTACAAAAGAGTGTGATCTCTTCGTTTGACTCGGACGTAAGTTATAATTAGTTAGTTCCCATTTGATTTTTTAGCCAATAAATCTAAAAAGAATCTTGATTTCTTTCTTTATGAAAACATAATGCAAGTGATAGTGATAGAAATAAACAGATATGCAGAAAAAGTTTACGTTTTGCAAAATAGAAAAGGATTTAATTTTGATTTAAGCTAATTTGTAAAAAAAAACTGTGAAATATTCAAAATAATAGAATTTAATTAAAAAAAAAGCTTTGCGTGAAATATATCTTACCCTGTATATGAGAAATATTACCCTTTTTATTTCTTTGCCAATTAAGTTTGTAACCGTTTGTTATTTTTAGATCATTTTTAATTACTTCATTGCGTCTCGGCCTCGTTTTCTTTTCGTCGTTTCGTTTCTTTTTTTCACTTTCATCCCTATTCCCTTTTCTGTTTTTAAACGATTTTATTCTTTAAAAACTCGGGGTAACCCTTTCAAAATGTATCTATAGCGTCCTTATGTGGTATTTAATTATACAATTATCTTTGGTTTGTTTTTCCTCCTTTACATTTGTTTAATTAATAAAGAAAAACAATAAACTTACAAGCAATATGTTTATAATTTGCGATATTTTCGTATAGTAAATATGTCGTGGTACATCAGCTTTTTGAAAATCGACTAAGCTATAAAAATAAATTTACACAAGTATTTTATTCCATTACCGCTCTCTGTATGCGCTTGTGTACACCTGCTTGAAGCGTAATTTGGTACATTCTTTCTATGATTATTGCGAAAGTAATCGCTTATTTCGAAATTATATGGTAGTAGTGAACCATCAAAAATTATAATTTGGCAATAATGCGTAGATAAATGGCATTGATCGTTTGTCATTTATATCGCTTTTTATTATAAATAATGAACTATACTGAATTGTTTCTCATTATTATTTTTATGTCTAGACTCTACTACTTATAACGTGATAACGTCAAAAACTTATAACGTCAACAATTGTTTAGTCAACAATGTTGATTGGCGGCGTTGTGATATTCTCGTTTTAGTAGAAAACATGAATTTCATTTAGGGTTCAAAAATGAAGTAGTTAAACAAATATTTTTACTTACAAAATAAAAAACATTTAAATATATTTAATATACAGTTTGTACATGGTATCCTTTACAAAGCAAATCTTGGATATCAAAGCTGAAATAAGTTCTCTCGTGTGTTAACTCATATTTTACCGCCTCATTTTCATCTACCGCTTATTTTATAGATTTACAATTAGGTGCTCGAACAATCAACTTCAAGTACTTACTATTTAATCCCGAGATAAAAGAATTTACAGCTACACTTTCGTTAGCAGTATATAATAATTTTAGCGTTTCTCCATTATCCGACTGAGATATTGTGAGCTTACTCAACAAAGCTTCAATAGTGCTACCAATCTTATGCAAACTGGAAACCTCTTGCTTCACATTTTCTAACTTAGCCATTAAAGCAAACTCCCTTTCCATAGGGAAGATATTTCAATAATATTTTAAATCATTTACTAATTCTAAATTAAAGACATTTACTTCTTTCATTCGTAACTTCGCATTCTCTAAGAATCTACATTTTATAAGAAAATTTGTTAATATTTTTAAATATTATAACAATGGCCGATCAAAAAATATTTTGTTTCTCTGTTAAATCCCTTAAGTACAATAATTCGTTACTTTTAGCAAGTAGTAATTCAATACATGAAACACAATTTCTAGCTAATTCTACTTCATCTCGCTCATGCTTTTCGAATTAATAATTTTGTCGCGGTTAGTTTATTATCCCCTCTATATTCCTGATTATTTTTAATATTTGAACGAATCTTCCGCTCTTGTCTCTTCTGGCAAAATTTCCGAACTGCTTTTACACCAATTGATAAAATGATACGAACAGCTACGATGATACCAAATATGTTCGGCATCGAAACTGGAGACTCTGGAACGCCACCTTATATTTCATTTTTTTTACATATTATCATATTATTCGCAAAATTCGCGTTGCGTAATTAATACGGTCGCCATATGATATTCTCGTTCAAGTACAATATGTGGATCTATTATAATTTCAGATTTATAAGTGAAGAAATAAAATAAAGCATTTTCACTTATAAAGTAAATAACACTCAAATATCTTTAATATACAATTTATACATTGTTTCTTTTATAATGTAAATATTAGATATAGAAATATATATATATATATATATATATATTTGTTATCACCATAAAAACTGATCTCTCTTAATTAAGTTTGGTAGTCTTCATTAATTAGAATAAAATTGTAGAACA
>WYDF02058676.1:0-11835 GCA_009867245.2 Adranes taylori
TTCACAGCTGCCAGAGCTGTGCAGGGTGGAGCCAAGGTATGTGAACTGCTCCACAACTTCGCATTTGTCAATCCTTGTAGGTTGCCTCCCATTCTCACTTTCGCGATCAATTATCATGATTTTGGTTTTGCTATAATATACTTTAAGACCATAATCTGCACTCACATTTTCAAGTATATTCAACAATAACTTACATAGCTTTGTAAAAAATTATGGTGGATTGGGCCGTGAAGTTTGGAGTATTACATGAAAAATCATGCTTCTCATATTTTTAGAAACCCTTCTGGTTCTAAACTCTTTTGTTAATAAACTCTGATTAATATTTTAGTTTCAATTAAGTGTACTTCTACATGAAGTAATTACTCTTTTACATCAGTTATTTTACAAAAATATTTACTGGTTCTGTTAATAGTATGGTCACAAAAGCAATATTAAAAGGAAAACAAAATGTTTCAAATTACTGTAATGGAAACATTTAACTTCTCACAAAAAAAATCGTATGTGAATAATTAATGAAAAACGCAGCTCCATGGTCATGGAACGCAATCGTATAATACGAACCGATTCTAAAGCACCAGTTAAAAACAACTCTTCTCTGTTTCTAGAGTTTTTTTTATTCGTTATTTAATTGTCTCTTTATGGCCTCTGGCCGAAAAAGTGCTTCCAGAAACGACCCTATTTTCTCCGCTTGAACATCAAAGCGGTAGGAACAAAAAAAAATCGAATGTTTTTACTACGAAACGTCGTCCAGAAAGCAAATGCAGAAAAATAAGAGGAGAAACAAAAAAGAAATGAGCTAAAAGTTTTAATCCGTTTCGCACGCAGGCAGAGAAGCATATTAAGTATATTTTCAATCCGAATGTGGAGAGTTACTTGAAACAGATGTGAGTAGCAAAAAAATACAAACGCAAATAATAGCATACACGATTTTGTTACGAACGTGGCATTTATGAAAGTTTGTGTTTTAGTTTTTTAAAGTATATTTGTTTTCCCGATTATTCTTTGATTAAAATAATTTGTAATAAAAACCTTAGGAATGAAGATTAAAAAGTTAAAACCCAACCGTTGTCAAAATTTGTTATAAACTGATTTTGGCTTACATAATAAATGTACTGTGCTATGCATGCAAAAGCTCATCAACTTGGGGATGATAAATTTGAAAGAAACAAGAGATTTTTAAGAAATGGATATGAAACCTTACAAATAAACATTTTACAGATAAAAAGTTACTTTACTAATTAAACTTGCGGTTCCCGAATTAATTTATTCTATCTTTATTCGTAAAATTCATATTCAAAATACCTATTCACTTCGTTACCAAAAATGCTGAAGCTAACTAAAGTGTTCTATTTAATGAATTCGTACTACGAATATTTAATTATTATCCACACTTTATTTAGTCATGGTTCTATTTTATTTTTAAGAAATTACACTTGAATTACAATTTAATTCATAATTATATTTTCGCTACGTTCTCGAGTAGAGTGACCCCCGGTGGACGCCCAATTTTACTATCTTTCTACCAGTACTGGGGCATCGTTATTATACATACTGACCCCCTTCCAATTATCGACATGCATATTTTTCGTCATGATTAATTTGTGCATAATTAATTCTAGAGTCATCGCTATTCCCCACTTCTGATACACGTACTTTCAGTCAATATATTCCACTTAAGTGTCGATACTACTGTCAGGTTAATTACCTTTGATCGTAATTGAGGTCAATGAAATTAATGTGTCTCTGGTACGTATACTAACAAACCACACACCGCGTCCATTCATTTATTATAAATTATTTACCAAGTAAATTGATTTGGTTACATACACACTGACAAAGCGCCCTTCTGCTATCGTTTACTGCATCCGTTGGTAGTTACAGATCATATACTCAATTTATTGTGATTATGCCACCCCTGACTTTCTCTAAGCCACACCTCCTAATTATTCTTTTTTTTTCGACAATTCATACAATAAACACCAATTATTTTATTTTTTATTTTTATACTGCAATTAATTTTTATTTTTATCATCCAAACAAATTAAGATGCTTTATGAATATATTCAAGCTATACTTTACTTCATAAATAGGAGTCTAAATGATTCTCTAAATGTTAATTCCCATTTTTCTGGCTTCAAACTAGCATGCAACATGTTTATTGTTATCAAACTCTTCACAATGTCTATCCGTCCTGAATTTCTAATACCTTTTATAAGTGTTGCATGTTCAATCTTTCTAATCAACAGGCACGCGGACACATCTCCACGTTACAATATTGTTGTTATTATACGTTGCTTTTCTAAAGATGTAATATTCTTTTGTACATTTATTTGTATGTTTTGTAATATTTATATCTAAATAACTAAATTGATTATTGATTTCTTCCTCTATTGTAAATTTTAGGTTGTTGTGTATTTTATTTAGAATCATTTCTATGTTCTGTATTTTTATGTTTGATATTATTTATAATGCACAGTATGTCGTCAACATATCGTAGCCATTTTATTACAGTTATATCTATGTTGTTATGTTATGTATGTGTTTATTACTGTTTATGTGTTTCACTTAATGGTCGAGATAGTGGTGAACCAGTTTCTGAGCCAGATACTATTTGGAAGTATTTGTTGTTGTACTAGAAATAAATTTGTTTCATTTTTAATTGCATTTGTTATTTGTTTCGCTTTTCTAATATCGGCATTATTCTCTATTAGTAATTTATTTGTTATGTTTCTCATAATTACTTGGCAGAATAATTTACGCTGATTAACGGCTTCCTGCAATTTACTTGCTTTTACCAGCTTTGAATTCGGTAGGGACTTTACTGAAATTATATAATAACATATTTCTTTGACAGATGTTACACTAGATGCAACAAAAATCCTTCAAAATGTAACTAAATTTGCATTGTTGTCAAACATAAATCGAACTTACCTAAGTGATTCTTAAAAGGAGTGTTATCAAAGGAAATTAGATTTAACTGAAACTTAAATTTAAGTTAGCCTTATTTAATTTAACTGCAGAGTGTGTAAATGGGCGTAAAATTACTACACAAGACTACCTATTGAAATCCGACAACAGTGGGATTAACGACAATAGCGTCATCAACGATAAAATCGCAAAAGCATTACAATGGAACACGGAACAACTATTAACAACATATAGAAATTTTAGGTTTCCGCGAATATAATCTGATGAGTAGTTGTTTCTCTTCAGGGTTATATCTCGCGTGGTAGGTATATCAGTGTTCCAACGTTTCGCCAAAGTCACATCTGGCTTAGAGAAAGCCTGAAAACTTATTGTGTTAAGCGTTTCACATACGACCTTCTTATTCTCCTTTCTACGTCAGCGCTTGCTGCACCTGGTATGATGACGCAATGTTATTGTGTCTACATATGCTATTGATGGTGGTCGTACACTGGGTGGTTGAGTGGATGCTGATGGTGGTCGTAGCATAAATCCATTTTTGTCTGGTTTGTTGTTGCTCTGAATTATTTGTTGCTTATTTTCACGGTATGGATGTAATACAAGTTTCCAAGTAGTAGAAATGTTTTCGTTGTAGTTTGGTTTATTCATCGTATTCAGTCGTTTATCGATTTCTATGGCTTCTCTAGTAATTCTTTTGCTATAGTGGGTTTCAGTGGCTTTACTCTAGAGTTTTCAAAAGCTATTCTATGATTGGTTGTGGAGTTATGTTGGGCAAGAGCGGACGTGCTGAAGTACTTATTGACGTAGTTTTTGTGTTCATCTATTCTGGCTGATATTTTTCTGTTTGTTTGACCGACATAGACCAAATCGCTTTCATTGCAGGGTACTTCGTACACTCCGTGGTTTTCTAGTGGAATTTTGTATTTTGGTTTGGATGATATGCTGCTGATTTTTTGATGTGTTTCAAATACTGTTTTGATGGCGGTTTTCTTTACATAACTTAACTCCGCACTTAACTTCAACATAACTCCGCAACCGGTCATAGAATAGTTTTTGAAAACTCTAGAACAATAGCCACTGAAACCCACTATAGCAAAAGAATTACTAGAGAAGCCATAGAAATTGAACAACAACTGAATACGATGAGAAAACGAAACGACAACGAAAACATTTCTAGCAACTTGGAAACTTGTATTACATCCATGCCGTGAAAATAAACAACAAATAATTCACATCAACAACAAAAATACATCTATGGTACAACCACCATCAGCATCCACTCAACCACTCACTGTACGACCACCATTATAGCATATGTACCGCTGACGTCGAAAGGAGAATAACAAGTTCACACGCTAAACGCATAACACAATAAGTTTTCAGACTTTCTCTTTCTCAATGCCGGATGTGGTTTTGGCGGAACGTTGGCACACTGAAATGCCTAACACGCGAGGTATAACGTCAGGGTTATACCACCAAGTAATCATATATATATATATATATGTATATATATATATATATAACATTACAATACTAATTGTACATATTCTATGCACCTATTCAAGGAAAACTTAATGTCTAGAAACGACTGTATGTTTAGTTTTTCTTCATTTCTGCACTTAATATTTATCTTTCGTACGTCGCTCGAAATGCATTTTTGTCTAGTAACTGATGTACATCGTTTAGGCTGCTGCTCAACTTGTTTAGTTATAAAGTGCGGCAATCTCCACTAAATTATCAACTGTTGCTTTATGAAGTAATTATGTAAGTAAAACTTCTAACTTTCAGTTTATGAAAAATGTGGTAGTTTATTCGTTTATAAATTTCGGTCTAGTGTAGAACGCTACGACAAACTCGAATAGAAATATAAATGAGATATTACTAAAATAGGAATAAAGCTGAAGACTTCCCCAATAATTTGTTGTCAATCAATGGATTTTGTCTTAAATCTTCACTTATTTACATATCAACTATTAAATAATACGTTTAAATTTAATACCTACATCTTGAATAATATTAATATTTCTTATAAGTATGAATAAGTAATAATTAATGATCATCTATTGTTTATAGCAATTTACAAGAAATATAATACTAATACAACTGTTTAATATAAGACTATGAACTCTATAATGAACTTAAATATGTAAGGGAATAACAGGAATAATTGCCTGACAGGATTCCCCAAAGAATTTAAAAAAATCGGCTTTTAGAAATGATTTTTTTTTTCTTTATTATAATCTCTTTTTAGAAACCCCCCCAAATAATGTACGCACTCCTTTTATGATTCATGTGAACCTCCGCTACTTTTGAATTTCTATCTTCTACTAAATTCGGTTCCTTGAAATCTCTAACGATATGAGGACATTTAAACAAATTAAATTACTTAAACCCTTCTTCAGTACGTACTAAAACTTTTTCTCTTACTGGCACATGTATAGGATACACTCTCCTATCATAAATAGTTTTTCCTCTGGCTTTAGCATCGAGCAAATTACACCTAGCATCTTCCCATTTTCAATGTATAACTTATCTCTGATGAGTAATGGTCGAAACTATAAAATGGTTTGAGTATTTCTTGAAAGGAACTTGGTAACTTGCCAAGTTTTCAAAAAACTAACTAACGCCCAAAAATTTAACCAGCTAGTCCATGTATCAGGATTAGCGCTTAAATTCTTACATACTGTTCTAAATTTTTGTGAGAATTTTCTAAAGCCCCTAAACTTCGATGATGATCAGAAAATGAAAACGCTGTAGATGTTATTGTTAAGGATTGTATTTGAGGCTTTGTATCTTTGACAAGTATCATAACGACTTACAAATTTCTTAATATTGTCCACCATATTGGTCCAACAATTGGTCCAATTTCTCTATTGTTATGATCAGCCCTTGAATACCAATGTGTGCTGTCGTTGGTAACATATGAAAATCATTAACGAAAATGTTTGCCTCATTCAATTTTTCCGTAATTATGTCATATCTTCAAAACTCATATTCTAACCAAGTTTAGAATACAATATGGCTTCCACGACAATAAATAATAGTTTTTTTCAGGAGTTACTCGTGAAAAACTCTTTCAAATTAAAGAATTTACATAAAACTATAACTAACAGAAACAAAACATAAAATTATATTACACATAATACAATACTAAATCATACTTGAATGCGATAACAAATTTATGCAAATAAGTTTGTAAGGAATTAACTACGTACATTGGATGCATACATTGTATGCGTTTATCGAGTATAATACTGATCTGCGGTACATTTCGTATTCTGTAACTTTCCCACGGGAGAGCGAACGGAAGACAATACTACGTTAAATTGGACCGATCTGATCCCCAGATTAGAACGCGCTGGTATTTTGAATTTACGAGGATTTATCAATGTATTTTATAGCCGCAAGTGGCCCTCAAGCCTTTGCCGCGATAAGTTCGAATTAAGTTTTTGCTGCTGCTGCTAGCTAGCGCTTGTTGTTATTGTTTTTGTTTGCAGTTTATTGTTTTAAACTTGTTTCCGTTTTATCGAGTAAAATACTACTCCATTATTTAGTAAACTTTAGAAACGAAGTTTCTAAATACAGTTAAAATATGATGTACTTCATTGACGATTCATTACAGTGTACTAAACTTATCATATTACTAACGTTTAGTCGATAATTAAATTTTGGTGGTTTTAAATTTTTGCATGTAAAATAAATAAAATAGTTTATTTTTATCTTTCATATACCATATATATCTATGTACAGGTACATATAGGTATATGCCAGATACAGGATTAGTGTATTTAACTTTTTCTGAATTTTATCTTAGTACGTCTCTTGTATTCACATCACCACGTTGTTTATAAGTAATTCAAAGAGGGGTTAATACGGAACAATTTTTCATAAATGCTTTCTTGGAGAAATATTTAAATGAAGATTGTCTGCGTGTGTATGTGCTGATGTGTGTGTATATTCCAGCATTTTTCCTGAAGTACCGGCTCCGATTGGAATGAAATTTAGTACGGAGCACTAAATTTGGACAACGAGCACACCATTTTTGCACTCAAATGTTTTTTAATTTTTTCTTCTAAATTTTATATGGCGGAAATCCGCTATTCTTAATTTGGCAAAAAATGCAGTGTGTACAATGAAACGCTGAAGTTTTGCACGTATATAGCATTTCCTATTGTAAATGAAAATAATAGAATTATTTTCATTTCTTTACCTCCAATAGAACGCGACGTTGCGACGTTTTAAGTTAAATTTTTTTTCAAAGTTCAGAATAATTTGATCTCGAAAATAATTGCACTAGGATTAGTGCAGTATCCGCATTCGTACAAATAGTGGGAAAATGAGGCGTGGAGAACATGTAGCAGACTAAGGTATCTCAATTTTTACAACGTGAATAATTGCATACCCTGAGCCAATTTTTCGCAATAAACTAATTTTCTTTAAACATTTTAGTGACACCCTGTAACTAAACAGTAATATTCTTATACATTTTGGAAGCCCTTCTGATTCTCTTTAAAATAATATAAAAAATGAAGGATCAAAATTTAATAGTTTCAAAGACATCGCCTCTAATATCTCTATTGCTCACCATGGAACTGCACACCGGAGCGTCCATGAAATATGTCAGTCGTATACGGGTAATAGAAATTGATTGTACAACAATTTTAATGCACTCTGGAGAAAGAAAAATGCAAAATTTGAAAGAAGCCCGGAGACTATCACCATATATGTTACGTTTTAATTTGTGACATGGAATTGAATGAGCCCTAACTGGATAAATAAATTCAACTTCCAGTTAAAACCCATCCAATTCTACCGAGAATAGTAGAGTAATAGTATAATTAGAGCGCAGTCAAAATTAATAATTTGTTAGTTGCGAGTTTCAAAAAGTTTAAATATGAGTAAAATTGATAATTAACCAATAAGTTATTCCACTTCACTTGATTAAAGTATAGATTCGACCTTAATAAAGCAAGTATGGCTCATGATTTAATTAAACACAATTCAAATAAAACACATCCATATTTTAAAATATTAATCACCAAGTACGATATCAATTATAGGGGTTAATAAATATGGCCACATAATGAAACAGATACTGATTGAGGTTTATTTGTATTACATAAATGTTCAAACGAACATAACATAGTTTTCTACCGAATCAAAATTAATAAAATAACGACCAAGCAACATTTAATTATTAATAATTTGAGAGTAATTAATAAAGAATTGGTTCATCGACAACATAAGAACATATAACACAATAAATTAAATAAAATAGTGTTCCAAAAACTCCACTTTAATTGATAACGTAAAATGTTGAACACGATATCAATTAGCAGTCATCGACTGTTTTGTTGACATGTTTCGAGAGTAGTCAAAATTATGGTTGGTTTCTTAAATATGGTTCGCAAATTGACTTTTATCACTATTTAATCTGATTGCTCTATAATGTTCCGACACTCTAGTATGAAGTTACCTCTGTGTAACTCACACATGCATCCAGGTTAACACGCCACATACGAACTTCATTTTCAATACTTAGGTAAATATAAAAAGTAGTAAGCAACATTTAAATAAAAGTTAATTGTTTGTTAGTTTGTAATGAAATGAAAATTAGTTACATTGAAATAAAATTATTTACTCAGAATAAAAATTAAAGAACTTTAGATATTTCAGTTCCTTTAACCGAAATTTATAATAAAATTAATGTCTAATCACATCTGTACTTCAGCCATAGTTCTCACCAAAAAAATTGAAGAAAATGTGCGTACTTTAAAATAAACTTATAGACTGAACATATTCATTTATTCACTTTATCCCCGTTTCTCGGTTCATGCCGATATATTTCATACAGAGATGCAGATAGTTTCGGTAGCACTCTTCTGCTTATTGAAAGTCTGTTACTTAAATTATTGTTCCATTATTTTTCTCTAAAATACAGGCGCATAAAAGATATTTTATTCGAAACAAAAACTTATTCAAACGTACAGAAAATTGAAACTTGCAGGCTCATCTGGTATGATCATGTACCAAGCATAGGAATTGGAAGATAGCCAAATAAGATAACGAAGTACATACCAGATAGATAAAGAGGCCAATCGCAAACAGCATGAACGAAGGGGATTGAGAAGAAAATAACAGAGAAGGGCGTGAGTGATGAAGAGCTGTGGCGATGAAAGTGGGAGAAACGGTTATAAGTTGCAGATTCCTAGCTATATAATATGATATGGTGATACACCTTTTCCCAGTTTTGACATGCCATTGTAAGACATAAAGCGGGAATAATACAAAATCTTTGTACGATACTGAGTTTTTACGATTTTTAGAATCCATTTGGAAACGCGAAACCAAAGATCGCGTTGATTGTCAGGTGTAACCAATGTGACTTTTTCATTTTGAGAGGAATGAAAACAGACTAAAGATATATAAAATCTGAATACTATGAATTAATTTATATTATTGATCAGCTGTTGTAAAATATCCTTGTGAAAGCTCTGTGTTTTTGGTTATTACGAATGACTAAGCGAATCATCTTTAAGTAATATGTAAAATTTCATCAAACTTTCAAAAAGGAAATCAAAAGCAAAGTGTTATAAAAGTTGATAATGACCGCTATCATTTCTCATGAACGTTCGCATATGGATGTTTAATCGCTTTCATAAAACAGCGCAATGCTGCAAACATCTAAGAAATAAAAAGTGGTATAAATCGTAAACGTCAGCGGCAAATAAGCATTTTAATATTTCATCGCGTTATTTTCGAGAAATGCGTTGAAATTAAGAGCAATGCGCGCTGAACGCCTTGGAACAAATTTGCGAAATGAAACGAATAAATGACAAACGCTTGCAGTACAGTCAAAAGTAAGATAAGTACGAATTTTGAAATAAGAAAAATATAATTTTAAAAAGATTTCCCACAATATAACTTACATATTTAATTTACAAAACTTTTAGATTCATAGAGTTGAGAATAAAAGCAACTAAACTAGTATTAATTCCATCTCGTCTGCGTATGTAATGAAACAATATTAATGAAAACTTTTTTATATTTGACAGCTTAATGTCATAGCTGCGTTATTTTAAAACCGGACAAAATCGCTATTTTTAATCACCGTTACGCAACGTGAAGAAATACTTTCAAGCACCTCTTCTACATAGCCGGCACAAGTTCGGATATTACAAGTTTGGTCTTTATTGAACCCCAAATGTCTTCAATTAGTTTTAAATCGGGTGACTATGATGGCTAATCCAATAGCACACAGCTGATTTTGAATTGGTAACCACTGCGCATTGCATTTCACAGAGTTGTAATTAGTTTAAAATTATAAAACTTATTTCTTACTTCCTTCACATTACCACTATCTACCATTCCTCTCTGGATTCTATCAATCTATTCCAATTCCTTATTTCTAGTCCCTTTAGGTCAGCTTGCACATTATTCATCCAGTTAAGCTTAGGCCTATCGATAGAACGCCTGTCATCCGAGTTGGGAAAATCCTATTCACCAATTTTTGTACATATCCTAACCGTTTCAGTCTTCTTATTTTGATGTATGTGACTAATGTAGGACCGTTATACAGAATCTCCAATACTGCATTTACTCTTATTCTCCAATCACTTGTTGCGTACAATGGTTCATATTTGTTTCGTAGTTGATTTTTTTAACCAAAAATTTGAGTACGTCGACGATATGCTCCGATATATGTAATTTACAATCAAAAGTTTATAAGAATTCATTAATATCAATATATTCGAAAATTGCTTTTAGACGTGTTTAAGATATTCAAATTGCTTAAAAAATTAGGTAAGGGTAGATGCGTGGATTTCTGGCATTTGGTAGAGCCTTCGTGAATACCCTCTACTTCGCAAATTGCATCACTACACCGCCTTTCGAGGTCAGCGTTTAATAACTGTGTTACCTCCTAGACTGTTTAAACAAATTGAAAATTTTCTATATAATGTACATAAAAAGCATAATGAGCATTGAATGCCTACGTTATCATACGATATTTGTTATTTAAATGCAGTTTAAGAAGCTACTAACGCTGAGATAATTTATGAAGATTGGCACAAATTCAAACAATTAGGTATTTATGTTTTAGGGCTTATAACCTAAATTAACTCACCCTTTCCCATCGCTTTATTAAATTATCTCTAGTATTAGTTATTTGCACTACTTAATACGTTGAAATAAATATAGATTAGTATTGCTTTTACGTAGCATATAGGATTTGTTGAAAATTGATGTGCTAATTTCTTCGAAAACTGTTTATAGACTTGATAAGGATATTCCGATTGCTTAAAAAATCTTCTTTTATCTTTGTTAATTACTTGAAAACATTTTTTAAACAATTTGAATATCTTAAACACTTCAATGAGCAGTTTTCGAAGAAATTAACACATCCATTTTCAAGAAATCGTGTATGCTGCGTAAAATCAATACTAACATTCACCTTTATTTCTACGTATGGAATAGAGCAAATAACTAGTACTGTATTAAATCATAACTAGAAATGATTTAATAAAGGGATGGAAAAGGGTGAATTAATTAAGGTTATAAGTCTTATATTGGTAAGGGTAGATGCACGCATCTCTGGCATTTGGTGGAGCCATACACATAAAACATAAGCCATAAAGAGAACATAAAACTGCATAAAACTATTAAGACGCCATAATTATATATGTACAAAAGGACGCTCTCTTCGCGCATGTTCAATGAAGACTGGATTCTCAGCATCTTAGATGCTGTTACAAAATGATATATATATAATTAAGTGGGGATATTTGAAGTCTGTATACCAGAGTTGATGCCTGAGAGAGATAGTTAATACTTCAGCCAAAAGTACGTACGAATGATGCATCATAAGAGAATCGATTATCTTAAACCAATGTGTTAAAAATATTTCCTATC
>WYDF02058687.1:0-25175 GCA_009867245.2 Adranes taylori
ACTTTCAAATAAACTTTTGATGAAAACAGAGCTCTTTTTTTCATTTATAACAAAATGGCGGCCAATTCAAATTATGACATTACTTTTGCGCCATCCGTTATTATGATACTCTTTGTTTAACCACCATACTGCGTTTTTTATTTCTTTGTAACAGAAAATGCACATGAATGAGCTCGCAATGGTGGGAAAACATTGTTTTAACTGATTATATAGTACACAGTCCTGGCGTATAGTATGTGGCGGTAGTTATCTACGTAATTAAAAGCTCGAGAAGCGTTGACTTTATAACGCCTTCGGCTAAAATTTTTAGGAAATATAGAACTAACAACTAATATAAAATGACTTTTAGACCGTTGGAGATTATGAGCCCAATCAAAACCCGATAAGAGCTTGCGTTGAGGACGTTAAAAATTTAAAGACGAACATAGTTCGACTTATTCAGAATGAAATATAAAATCAAGAGCTATTAGGCGCTATCATTTTGAAGTTGCAAACGTAAGGGTGAAAATCGTAACAACTTAAAAATTTCTTCGAAATTAAAATGCTAGATTTGCTTAAAAATACTAGATGTATCAAATTTCTGCAGCACAGACCATAAAGATTTTTTCTACCATTTTCAAATGACACTGCATCAAACACTGCATCATGACACTGCATCAAAAAGATTTTTTTTTGATAAAGATCAAAAATTTTTAACGTTGTCAACGCGCGAAATGAATAATATCAAAAGTCCATGTATTAAAAACATGTAGCTCAGTTGCACGCGAACAAACTCAATATGTATATCCTCTCGGTACAAAAAACGAAACAGCTTTCTTGTATATTTCCTTACAAACACATGCGGTGGTTGCATTCGAATGCGATGCTTTGTTTTTGGGGTCATTCTGGCCCCCTTTTTGCACAATCGAAAGTTTTTTTATTATTTTTTTTAAGACATTTTTTGAAATTTTTTGTTTCCTCAAAGAATTAAATTTTATTATTTTAATTTGATTTGTCGATAATATAAGTTTACCTGAACAATAGTCGAATGAAGACATCAACTTTTTTAACTTGCTAAAATAAATTACTTTACTTGCATAATTTTTAGAAAGGAGTATTATTAAATCAATTACACATACTTACGTAATTGTAACCGTTGCATATAGGCTACATCCATATATCGAATAGATTGTATTTGTGTGTGTTTTAGAGTGTTGGTGTTTTAGATGTTACGTTGTGGAAATTTCGGTGTGGAAAACTCGACGATGCGGAAAAATTTATGTGATGCTTTTGCGACACACGCTTTCTGTTGAACATCAACGTACTAAATTAATCATCAGCGGTAGAAAATATTTTATAATGCTTTCGTATCGGATTTGAATGCTCGGTTACAATGTTTCGCTTTCTCAACATAAAATTTTCACAAATTTGTTCTTATACATGAGAGATAGGAAATTTATAGAATACATAAGCCCTGGGTGCAAGGGGTGCAGAATTAATTGGGGAGAGCAATTACTTAAGTCGAAATACTAATTGTCCATAAATTTGGTTTTTTAGGGGCGCAAAATTTTGCCTTCCACCCCGGCGCCAATTATTCCACTCTATAATGTAGGCCACAACTAAATTATCAGAATTGGGCTTTTTTCAAATGCATCATAATTTTGGCGAAGTTGTTAAGAGCTGATGCAAATGTAGGAAGGGTATGTTAGTTGAATATTGTTCCATTATGGATAATGTGGAAATTGAGTACGAGAACAACTCGTAGTTATTCAACGATATATATATATATATATGGTCAGCTTAGTTCATGACTCTTCGCGCAGATTGAAAGGCGTAAAGAATGGCCCAATTGGTAATAAACATCGTATTACATACCCCTCAATTATATTGTGACAAGATATCTGTGAGAAAGGAGGTACATAAGGCGTTTCCGCGCAAAATCAACTGAATTGAGAATCATGTTCTCTCGTCTGCTAGGGAATTGGTTGACAGTGGTTGATAGTTAAATCGACGATAGTATTCAGCATAAGGAGAAAAGGTGAATTGTTAAAAAAAACTGGCTCACAAAATTGGAAATAGATCATTCTTTTTTAAAGTAAGCAGTGGCTTAGAAAATTGCAAATGTCGTAATTTCAAATCAAAGTGTCTCAATTAATTATAAAACTTCCTTGTAATATGACAACAGTTTTGAAAATCTCTTATAATATTACTGATTGCATACATCCCCTGTAGAATTATATATTATTTTACGCTATGTATATTTTACTTGTGTCATTAGGATTTTGGGGTGATGTGCAGGATTATCTCAGGTGGTTGCTAAATTCTTTGTACGTTCTCTCTATATGTGTGTTTTTTCCGGAGGGGTTGGTATCCGAAAACTGGGGAATTGGAAGAGAGAGATAGAGATGGTGTTAGGTTCAGGTTACGTTCGTTATACTAGTGATAGTGACAAATGTTGCTTCAACGAAATAACAAAATTGCTTATAAATTTTACATACGAGGGATAGCCAATTTCTTAAAAATAGAAAGTTTTTGCTGATGATAAAATATGTGTCTAAGAAGTTTGCAAATAGATTCCTTTTGGATTTAGGGTTTCGGAGGCGCTTTTAACAGCATGGGGTGTCTCAAATTACAAATAGTTCTACAATGATCATTATGTTGACTACTCCACTAAAAAGCAGCATTCGATATTTGCATCCGAATAGTCCTTCCGATAAGCCAAACTTCCGTAACATTACTTTATCGGTTGTCGCCCTCGAAAGGAATCATTTCATGACGCTGTTGAAGCGATATAAACATATGGCTTCATATAAATATTTGACAGTGGAACCTCGAAATATCGAACTTCAAGGGGTACAAGGTAACTTCGGATTATCGAGGATTTCGATATACCGAGGTGATTTCAGTCTGACTTCGATATATCGAGCTTCACACTAAAATACTCACTGCAATTAAAGTAATTACATTTTATTGAATTATGCATAAAAACTTCTTCTTCTTCGTCCAACGTCGTTACAGACATGTGGTGACTACGGTGGATGTTGACGTTGAATAGGGCAATCTTCTAATCTCTGTATTATTTGTTTTAACAGTTTTCCAGGATTGTCGATCATTCGCTTAGCGCGTTGGTTTAGTGAAACTTGTTTCTCTTAGTTTCGAAATATGTAATATCAGTCCACCTAGTTGGGAGCCGACCCCATTTCCTTTTCTCTTCCGGTTTTCCTTGAACAACAAGTTCTTTCATGTTGTCATGTCGAGAGATGTGCCCGAAAAATTTCAAAATTCATCCATATGTCATCGATGACAATCTTTGTACCTCATGACCTCATTTTAGATGCAGACATTTGTTCTTCTAGCCGTCCAGGGAACTCGCAGCATCCTGCGCCGGACCCACGTTTCACACCCATCTAATCTTCTCATTTCGTTGGAACGGATTACCCAGGTCTCTAAAGCGTACGAAAAAATGGAAAAACTAAGGCGTTCATAAGATTTGTCTTCGTATTCCTAGTGATATTTCGATCCTTCCAGATTGTTCTTAGCTTTATCATGGCCAATTTCAATTCAAATCGGGCAATTTCAATTCGCCGTCTTATTTCCAATTCGGAAGAGCAGGACTTATGGAGTATGGACCCCAAATACACAAAATGTTCGACGACTTAAAAATTTTCTATTTTTCTACATTGCCTTCGATTATCGTTTTCTCGGTCTACTATCATGACTTTTGTCTTGTTTGCATTTATTTTAAGCCCACAGTCGCGGCTTACACCTTCCAGTCTTTGAAGAAACTCTAAAAGCCCTTCCGTGCTGTTAGCTATCAGAAGTGTATCATCCGCAAATCGAAGGTTTGAAAAGCGCTTTCCACCAATCTTCACTCTTCCATTCCAGTTCTCTAAAGTTCGCCGCATTACTATTTCGCTATAAGTGTTGTAGACGACTTTAACGGCCGCTTGCGAATTCTCATACAGGGTTTTGACGAGAGTAATGAGATGACATGGCACTCCAAATTCTGGTAAAGTTGTCCATAACTTGGGCCAACGAACGTTATCAAATGCTTTCTCATAATCTACAAAGCACTGATACATCAGTACCGAGTATTCTCGGGCCTTTTCTATAAGCTGCCTCCCATTTAAAATTTGTTCTCGAGTACTCGTCCTTTCGCAAATCCGGCTTATTTTGGACTATTTGATGTAGCAGGAAGGCTTGGAGTCTCGCTTGAAGAATGTACAACATAATCTTCCTGGAATGTGATATCAGGATTATCAGACGACCGTTTTCGGAGACTATTTCTGACCATTTCTTATGTAAGGGAAGCAATACTGAAGTTTACCACTCCTCTGGTCGTAAGTCTGTTTTTCAAATCTTGTTCCATATCTTGTGACACAATGTGTGCAAAATTTTTTGCCCCCTTTTTTTCAAGAGCCTGCAAGACTTATGTGGATATTCTGTCGATTCCTATTGCTTTACCTTCTCTTTGTCAATTGCGACTTTTTGTCAATTGTCAATTGCGACTTTTACCAATTGCGACTTTTTGTCAATTGCGACTTTTACCTCATCTAACAGTATATCCGGTTCCTCCTCATAATTCTCCAGGTCCCCATATATAGCATTCGGGTAAGCATACAGATTGCCACAATAATCTTTCCACACCGATGCAATTTGGTCTAGTTTTGTATTCAAACAATCATGTTGATCTTTAATTGCCCAATGTCATGGTTGGAACTAATGAGTGAAAGAACGTTTTGGTTTTCTTTAGGTGTTTCTTCCAAAGTTGTGAATAGAAACATTTTCACAACTTGTCATGTAGCTTCAGTATTTTTTGTTTGAAGTTCTTCGAGCTGAGGTTCGATTTTGCGAATGACGTTATTGTTAAAAACTATAACCTGGACAGGCTCAGTCTGGGCAGATGTTTTATTATACATAGAATAGTGTTAAATTTACAATATATGTATAGAAATAGAAAAACAAACCCTACACTGATTATAACATTTAGGTAACTATGTAATCATTTTCTAAAAAATTAAGTGCAGCTTTGAAAAAAATCTTAAATTGTAGTTTGTCTTCCTGAAAGTGTCAATGTGTCGGCCAGAACACCAATGGATTAGATTGCCCGATCACTCATAATCGTCTTCTTTCAAAGGAATCTCCGCAAGATGGTAATGGCACATCGCGCCTCGATCTTGATGTCCCCATTGTCCGCATTCTGTTTCGTGTCTTTGGAAACGAGTGCGATCATATCTACATCGCTTAATTCACCGCATGTTGCTAGATCGTCGACAAACCTAACAAACTCCTCAAATATATGTTCTTCAACGTTGAGGGACTTTATAACTATGCTCCAACGTTCAGGAGTTTCATATTCCTCTTGTTTCATCATTGTCTTGATTTGTCGTTTAAATCCGCTTTTCTTGAAACAGTTCTCAATTTTTTTTCGTCACGTTGGTCCAGGCCTTTGAGGTCAAAGCGTCGCATCAAGCACGTTCATTTTTGTAGAGTTTTATCTTCTATATTACGAAGGAACTGACGCAAAACTTCTTTCCTGTAAATAACTTATAGTTTTTTTATTATAACTTAATCTAATGGCTGTAGTTTATAATGAAAACATCTGGCTATCAAATCTCTATAAATCCCTCAGGTGTTAATTCTAAGATATTGCCTTTTTGTGCGAATAACTGTCATCTGAATTTGTGAATAAAAATCTATTGAAAATATTGAATTGTGATTGGATAAAATTTTAAAGCTGTCATTTGAAAATCCAATATGGCGAACGATATGAGATTTAATGGGTCCGAAATTTGAATTTAAAATGAGAACAATTAACTAGATTTAAAAAAGTAATTACATATTACCAGATAGATATTACCAGGGTCGATATAAAAATAATGTACAGGGGCGTTTCAAAAAACAAATTTGATTATTTTTAGGTTATGTAACTAGATTTGAAACTGTATTGTCACTAGAGAGATTAAGAAAATTCAAGAAGAAAAAGAAGATAGCAGCACACGCGCGTGCGGCGCGGCGTCCAGGTGTATATCGATGTGTATAAAAAGTAATTAAATTTAAAAAGTAACTTGATTTAAAATGAAAAATTAACTAGATTTGTACGAGTGGCAGTACAGGTGGCATTTCAAAAAATTTGGAACAAAAATCTATTGAAAATATTGAATTGTGATTGGATAAAATTTGACAACTGTCATTTGAAAATCCAAAGGGGGGAAGAACAGAGCATTTCCGATATGGGATTTAATGGGAGCGAAATTTGAATTTAAAATGAAAACAATGTAACTAGATTTAAAAAAAGTAACTAGGTTTAAAGTGAAAAAGTAACTAGATATTACCAGATAACTACAGCTATTACCAAAGTAGATATGAAAATAATGTACAGTTGCGTTTTAAAAAACAGAAATTTGATTATTTTTAGGTTAGGTAACTAGATTTGTAACTAAATTTCTAACTAGATTTAAAATGAAAATGTAACTAGATTTATCACTATACGATCATTGTTTCGTTTGTATAACCACCTACTGCATTCGAATATCCGGAGGCGTTTTTTCTTGTTCTCCTGAATTGATTAATTGATGATTATGATAAATTGCTTTATTCATTTGTCTACTTTGTTTGAGGCTGTCCCGCCGATAATAAGTTTAGTTGTCGTATTCGGGGGTAGGAACTCCCTTTTTATGTGTTGGGAGATCCTCATGGGTTGTACAATTGTCAATAAAGATGAAGATTTTCTTCTTCTGTTTCTTCATCTCTTTGTCGAGGTCGGTTAATCGTTTTCCAAAATTGTCTGATTTCACCCAAGATCTTTAGTTTGATGTATAGTCCATTCTAACCAACGGTGAGATAATTTAATTAAGGCGGCTACTCATCCAAACAATTAGAAATATTAAAACAACTAAAGTAACCGTAACCACCGCTAAATCATCTCTAGTGTAAGCCGGTCGCGCTTCTCCGATTGTTGTAAAAATATATAGATAGTATTACTTTAAGAAGTATGTATATAACATTTGTTGATAATTAGGTGTGTTAATAATTTCGAAAACTGGATATTGATGTTTGGATGAATAGCTGCCTTAATTAGATTATCTGATCGTTCGGTGGTATCTGTTGGCCTGTTGAAAATTACGTCCTTATCTCTATGGAAGAAAATTTCATATTGAAACTGATCGCAAGCCTTTGATTTATCTTTATGGAATGACCAATCCATCAAGTAAGTTAACAAAATTATAGAAATGAGCTAAAAGAGTTAAGCATAAAGAACGCTTGTATTCACGTTCTTACGAGAGCACAATCTCGGAACGTCAATTCCGTTATACGATTTAGATGGGGATTTAGATCATGGATCAGTTCCTAATGTTCTTCTGGAAAACTGTAATAAAGAGCTAAACATACCAAGTGTCAGAGAGCTTTTAGACAAGCCAAAAGGAGTTACTTGTGTGAAAATTGTGCAAATGAACAAATTTAACAAAATTGCAAGGATGGATGATGTAATTATTAATGATTCTCCATGTACACTGTTTGTTAAGGATATTGTTAAACGGTAATTACCTGACTTCGCCCGATATGGTCAACATTGTTTTATAAACAAGTGTCATTATCACAAATTGTGGAATGCAAGAATCAGTTGATTCAGGAGTTAATTCATTTAACTAAGAGTCGGAATAGAAACATAAAACACTTTACTAATGAGATTCAATTTACAATAATACGTGATAAGGAAATATTACGGATTTTGCTATGAAAAATCTTATACTGAATGATTTTCAAGTCGAATTTAGTTTTAGAGGTACATAATTTTTGTAATTCCTTATAATATTGTCATTTAACATTAAATTAATTAGTCTCCTATTAATTGACATATTGATTATGTAGTTTGTGTCTAATTATAAACATTACGTGTGATTTCAAGCCATAATGATTAATTGTGTTTATAACCATACGTATTCAAAGTCATATGTGAACATTCTTAGGTTTAAATGAATGAACGAGTTAGTTCAATGCTAATGACTTGAACTTACGTTGAACTTTTAATTGGATGCGGTTTAATGTTGTATATATATACGTAGAGTATTTTAAAGGAGATTCTATATCTAAGATCTAGATTGTAACGATACCATGTACTAATTTTTAATTAAATATATTTAAGTGTTACCTATTTCATAAGCGAAATGTTCGTTTATTTACTGCATTTCTAAAACCTATTTTAATTCATATATTCTATCAAAGCTAGAATATACTGAAAAGTCAAATAAAACGATATTCAAATTGATTTTCTAAGCGTGGTGGTGTCACGTAGTTAAGCGTTGATTTCATAAGCTAATGCAATGATGCTAGGTGAAGGCAGAGGGTACTGACGAAGGTTTATCACCAATGCCAGAAGTGCATCTACCCTTACTCCTGGTCTTTTTTTAATCAATTTGAAATTCTTAAACATCGTATGCAGTTTTTGAAATAATTAATACACCTAATTATTAACATGGGAGTGTTCAAGGAGAATGAAAAAACTTCGATTTATCATGGAATTCGATTATATCGATGTTCCACTGTATTAACTTTATGTGTGTTGCCCCAGATGGAAGAAAAGGTACAAGTTTGTACAAGATCAATTTTTTTTTATGGGCGTATGTCAAGAAAGGATCTGCGTGCCGCCACTTCCACCTGACTTAGAGTATTTAAAGTAGCTGACACGCAATACAATACATTCAATTAATTAGACTACGCTATCGAGCGTATTGAATGAACTGGATTATCGTTAAGGCATCTAGGGCCTCACAAAAGGCATTCATACCGAAAGCGGTTTTTTTTTTTGTATAATTCATTTTGAATCAATCTACAATCTATTACAATCTCATACAATCTATTAACGAGGAATTTTAATTTCGTGTTTTTTTTTTGTTACAGATTACAATAATTTGATTGAGCGAGCACCATAAATCAGGTTAGAAACTTGTTACGATATTTTTAAAATAACCTAACTTCTACTTACAAATCTTCAGTCTAAGTAAATTGTCTAATTGATCTACATAGTTTTGAAGTTCTAGAGTAAGAGCAATCAATATGAGTGACATACCTAAAATTGTTTTATTGATGAGTGGTAAACGAAAATGTGGAAAAGATTTTTTAGCTGAACGCCTTACCAGTTTATTTAACGGTCAGAGTTGTATCCTAAGAATTTCAGAACCCATAAAAGATTTCTACGCTACGAAAAATGGATTAAATCTAGAAGAATTAATGAGTGATGGACCATTTAAAGAACAACATCGTTTAGCAATGATCAACTGGAGCGATTCGATAAGAGCTGATGATCCTGGATATTTTTGTAAAGCAGCTTGTGATAAAGCACCATTAAACGTATTATATTGGATCGTTAGCGATATAAGACGAAAGAGTGATATAAAATGGTTTTTGGATACTTACGGACGCGATACGATTAGATTAATTAGAATAACAGCCGAGGAAAGTATACGGAAAGCGAGAGGATGGAAGTTTGTACAAGGTGTGGATGATGTAGTTTCGGAATGCGATTTAGATGATTTTCAAGAATGGGACTTGGTAGTTACTAATCATGATGAAACTATGGCGAAAATTGCTTTAGATAAGATGCGCCAACTTATGGAGACTCAAACAGTTTAGAAATATTACGAATTATTATCATGACATAAATTCTTCAAGAATATTTTGGTTTAGGGTTACTTAAATGTATTAAGATATTAGTATTATTCCATTACCTAACGGAACTTTAAAAACGATGTAAAGACTAATAAAGTATATCACTCAGTTATTATATACCTTTTGTCTTAGATTAAAACCAGTGATTCAACTTCAACAATTTTTTTTGTCTTTGTCTAAAAGACATATACAAAAATTAGATAGAATTTGGGCCATTTTCAGTCATAAACCAATGTGTTGGATTGTGAGTTTTTGTTTTTTGAAGAGTTTCTAATGTTAACACGTATAGTATAATTGTTCAGATTGTGATTATAGTTTCAATCCTTTCGGGTTCAATTGTGTTGAGTTGTGGTTTTTTGTTCTTTGAGGAGTTTCTAATACTAACACGTAGAGTACAATTGTTCAGATTGTGATTAAAGTTTCAATCCGTTCGGGCCAACTTTCGACGTAGAGCAAAAATGTGTCGAGTTGTGGTTTTTTGTTTTTAGAATAATTTCTAATACTAACACGTATAATACAATTTTTCAGATTGTGATTATAGTTTCAACTCTTTTGGGCTAATTTAGCAAATAAAGCAAATGTGTTGGATTTTCGGTTTTTGTTCTTTGATGAGTCTGTAATATCACCACGTATAGTACAATTGTTCAGATTGTGACTACAGTTTCAACTCTTTTGGGCCAATTTAGCAAATAAACCAAATGAGTTCGATTTTCGGTTTTTGTTCTTTGATGAGTCTATAATATCACCACGTATAGTACAATTGTTCAGATTTTGACTATAGTTTCAACTCGTTTGCGCTATTTAAAGACATAAAGCAAATGTGTTGGAAATGTGTCATAAGGAACAATTTTTCATATAAAGTTTTTTCTGAAAAAATGTTTTGTTGGTCAAAAAATTAAAAGAAGGGTCGATTTTTCGGTACCTGTGCGTACGGATGCATGTTCAAGAGTTTCTCCTTGCCTATAGGACCGATCTGGATGCAATTTGGTAGACAGGTGTAGACTACTAATATGCAGAACGGGTTTTTTGTTCTGCATATTGTTCGGTATTATGCACATATATACCGCCGTTGTATTATGCGTCGAATAAAAAAGTCCCATGTTACCAAATTCTATAGGAAGCGGTGTTGCCTATTTTGAAGTTTAACAAACTTTTTGAAATATCTCAGGAACGATAAAATCTAGGACATTCGAATAAACTTTATTCTATAGGCTACATAAAGGAACTTGACTTTTGAAACATTTTTTCTAAAATCACAAATATATATATATATATATATATATATATATACAGGGTTTTTTTGTTTTGCAAACTTTGTGGTCGATTTACTCAGAAACTTAACGAAGGGTTTTAATTAAATTTTTGAGCCGGAAGTTCCTTTAATACTTAAGTGATTAAGTGAGTTTAAAAAAGTCGCACTGGTACCATAGCACCGGAGTACTATGACCTTGAAAAAAGTGTACTACTCTAAATATCTCGGTTCCTATGTAAGTTGGAAAAATGAAATTTGGGGAACGTATGTAAGTCTAAAGGACCTTTAGGACCTAAAGGACCTTTAGACTTAGGTCTAAAGGATTTTGATAGCCCTTGTAATTCTATTTAAAATGATACCGCATGATACCGCACTCTTATCATTTAAAATATATGACCCTTAATAACTTAAAATTTCGCCATGCCTTGCCAATCGATATTTAACAATCATGTTATATACATTTAAGACCTACGTAATAGCTCATATATGCAAAGTTACAGGAATAATTAATAATAATAATAAGACCTTTATTGCATCATGTACATATATATCTTATAACAACAACAAAATTCTAACAATCAAATTATTTCAATTCCCTTCAAATTAATTCAAAATTTAATCCCCGTTCCCATACTATAATCCAATAAGGGAGAAGGAAGATCATCTCTTAACATCTATCACCTTTTCCTCTTCATAATTTTATTTATTATATACGTTCCGCTCCCCTCCTGCCCTAAACTAACTCTCATATTCTCCCCAAACGTCCTTTCTTCTTCACTCCAATCTAACCCCCAGCATTCCCTCATCCAATATAACCAGGTTTTCTTCCCCACACCACAGATTCTGCACCGCCTCTCCTGATCATCCATCCAATATCTATTTCCTCGTTCTTCACTTCCACATCTAAATCGCGCTATCATTCTTTTTTCACTCATTCTTCGTCCAGATCTTAAATACTCTGGCATCCCTTCTTCCACACTTATCCATTTATACCTACTATTAAATATACTACATCTTATTCTTTCCATCCTCTCCTGTTTCTCAACATCTCTACAGGAATAATTATTTTGCGTTGTATGACACATATAAACTGCTTTTGCAATTGAATAAATGTTGTTATCAGTGGCGGGCGCACATTTTAAAATTAAAAGATTGAAATTTCGCTCGCATATAGTATATTGTATTATGCTTGGAATGAAAGTTGCTATCTCTGCAACTGGTATAGAGCACGACGTTGTCACATTTAAAATTTTACAAACTCTGATATATTTCATGAACTATAAAAGATAGGACACTCGAATAAACTTTATTATAAAGGCCACCAAAAGCTCAATTTTATTTGAAACATTTTTTTTCTAAAATTACAAACTAATATATATACTGGGTGTTTTTTGTTTTGTACACTTTGCGATCGATTTACTTGAGACCGGTTATTGTACTACATTAAATATCACAGTTCCTATGAAAGTTGAAAAATAAATCTAGGGGAACAAATGTAAGACCCAGGGACCTCAATTTTACGCAAAGCGGATACGAAGAAAAAGTGATTGAAAAGCGGTAGTGGGGAAAAATGAAGTCAAAAACGGCAGCAGACCGCGCCAACGCGGACAAAAGAGACTCAAGAGGGATCGTAGGCCAGGCCAAACTGGGCTCTCCACGCCGTAGCCAAATATGGAGAAAATGCGAGTATGGGGACCGGGGGATTCCCATATTCCAACAATTAGGCTTATGTTGTTTAGTTTACCCTAAACACGATTGTGCTAATTGAATTTAATAGACGATTTAAAAGGTGACAATCAAAACTAAAAGGTTCAACTTTTGTTTTATGCAAGATGTAACAAAACGTAGGACTTCCAGTATATGAAAGATGGGGTGGCGATCATGTCCATTTGATTTTTTAATTTGATTTTAGCTTGCGCCATTGTTCTATTGATTATATTCCGTTAGAATAAACTAATTTTGAAATTAGAATAGAAATTATTTAAAAACATTTTGAAAATATTCAATTCATCTTATTATTTATTATTAGCAATTTTGTCAAATACGAATCGTGTCATTATTTATGAGACGTTTTTTTTCTTTTTTCAAAAGAGGAGTTTCCGTTTTTTTTTTAAGAGGAGGTTCTCTATTTTTTTTCAAAATAGGAATTCCACTTTTTCTTTCCTTTTGTTTGTAGACCATAGCAAAATCACAATCAGGACATTTAAACCGTTTATCGTTTGAATGATGAGAGCATGTGTCGAGTAAAATAATGTATACGCGGCGTAGAATATTCGCAATCTGAACATCTAAGTGGATTCTCAGGTTTATGTTTATAAAAGTGAACAACCAGCAAACTTTTACGTGCTGTAGTAAAATCGCAATCCGAACATTTGAAGGGGTTTTTCCCGGAGTGTATACGTTCTTCTATATTTAATTGGCTTTTGCATAGGGTTTTACAACCACATACTGTGCATGTAAGCAAATTTTTACGATGTGTGTGTGTGTGTGTGTGTGTGTGAGAGAGAGAGAGAGAGAGAGAGAAAGCGAGAGAATGTGTGTGTGTGTTTATGTGGGTATAACAGTACTTGTAAAAGTTCAGGCGCTTCCGGTGACCGGAAGTTTCCTCTTGGCGGATTTAAAAGATTAACCAATCGTTTAAGAAAAGTTTAACTAAACGTCTGCATATAGCTTTAAGGTTAGGTCAACTTCTGTACAGTTTTTAGCGACTTTCGCTCACCGTAAATGACCACTTGAAAATTTTTCAAAATGAACTGTGTTGTATATTTTTAGAATCACTGAACAAGATTTTATCCAAAATATTTTTTTGTGATTTTCTTCATCATCCATATGCATTTTGTGCAAAATCGATAAACCGGGAGGCACGTTATTTTATACGATGGCTTTGCAATATTCACTCATTTCAACTGAATGTTACACCCTTATTTTCAGTTCCAAAACATGTAGTGACGCACACCAAATTTCAACGCATTCTGCTAAGGGGAAAGATATTCGGAAAGTTAAATATTTCATAACCGACGTACCTCAAAGCAAAGACCGATTGATTTCAGTTTTGACATCCACAATTGGGCGAACCCTCTGATCATTTATGAACATTTTGTGCAAAATTTGTCAATCTGAAATAACATACTTCAGGATGAACACATGAATCAGAAAATTTTTGTAGTAATTCCTTATGTCTCCTTATACTATTATAGTCACTTAGTTATAGTCACGAGTCTTAATATAATAAATCAGATCAAGAGTTCCTCTTTAAAAAAAAAACGAGGAACTCATTTAAAAAAAAGAGAAACTCCTCGTTTAAAAAAAGAGTAACTCCACATAAATAATGATTCGCTTCATATTTCAAAAAAGAGTTACTCTTTCATTTTATGATTATGAGGTCTTAATTCATAAGTCTGTACTATTTTTCCTCACCTCATATGAGTTCCCTCGTTTGAGCCTTCACAAATAAAAAAGAGTTACTCCTTCATTTTCATTTTAAAACGAGCTATTACCCATCACTATTAGCAATCGAACACAAAATTCAAACAACTGTAATGATTATTATCTTTTTATCTGCTCTTTAACAAAAGTTTTGTGAAAATAAATTTGGTAAAATATTCTCTAATGTTCTAGTTTATGTCTCTGAGGAAAAGCCATACAAATGTTTAGAATGCGATTCTAGTTTCAGAGATAAAGGTTATTTAAATAAGCTTATTCATAGTGGAAAAAAACTATACAAGTATTTACAGTGCGACTCTAGTTTCAGAGAGGAAGGTACTTTAAATAGACACAAGCTTATTCATACTGATAAAAAACTATACAAGTGTTTGCAGCCCGGTTAGTTTTAGAGAGAAAGGTAAGTTAAATAGACACCAGCTTATTTATACTCACGAAAAACCATACAAATGTTTAGAATGCGATAATCGTTTCGGCTAGAAAAATAGTTTAAAAAGACACATATTTATTCATACTGCCAAAAAAACCATAAAACGTTCAGGATGCGAGTTTAGTTTTAGACAGAAACCGGGTTTCAGTGGTTCAGTGTTTCTTCCTCTACTTATAGTTGAGTTGTTTGCGTCTAAAACGTTACGTGATTTCCAACTTACACTCCTTCCATTTAGAGTCCTCTGGATTAGTTTATCCTCACACTGCTCGGAGTTGAAACAATATTTGTTGGATTTCGTGTAGGCTTGTGCAACGTCATTAATCTTTATTGTTTAAGCAGTAATGGCACACATTCCAGGTAACTAATAACAAATTACTAAGAAATGCAAATATGTTAGAAATAGATGTAGTGGTGATATCAGTCTAATAGGGTGGTAGGGTAGATTCAAAACATTTAACTATTCATTTTTCTTAAGTTGTCGAATTTATTGAAACCCGTAAAGGTCGTCCAGTGGTACTTTCTTCGGGTTATAAATTTAAATTTAAAAGGGCGAATAAAGTAGTACAGCGCGTTGGATTTGTATTCAGAAATCTTGTGATGATAGTGTTACTACAGACGATGTCAATACTATTGCATCAAAAAGATCATACCTCGTGGAAAAATACCGTTTCCAATGTAAAAAACGGGCGCGCGAGGAACTTACGCCTACACCAGAAATCGTTCTTCAAGAATTTTCAAAATCTAAATATCTGGGATTTGATTTTGTTACCAAAATTCCAGAATTTTCATCAATCAACGATACGAAAAACCAGACAAGAATTTCTGTTACCTGTTAAAGTAGCCAAAAACTCTTTCATATGTAGCCAAAAACTCTTCGAATTCAGTGTACTCCATCATAGATGAGGGTTCTGATGAACCTATTTTGAGGTTTGCCAAGATTTAAGAAGAGCAGACGGTACGTTTAAAAGTTGTTGCCCATTGTTTGATCAGTTGTACACCCTGCATATGGACATCGGAAGTCCAGTAGAAGCTTGTGTCAACCCGATATTTTACGCTCTATTACCAAACAGAAAGGAAACTACCTACGGAGGACTGTTTAACATAATGAAAGAAAAAACTCAATTCTTTTTCTACTATACAAGATAATATTGATAAAATTTGAGGTTATGTGCATTTGATATGCATTTTCTCGGCGCGTATTTCTTATGGGACTTACAGAGTTCGAGGACTCATAAGAGGTAATTCTAATCAGAGGACGCTAAGCGAAAGGAATCTTATAGCACAAAAAAAAATTTAAACCTTGATTAACCCATTACTAGCATCTTCATCAGGATTTCTAAATAATAAAAAATAGAACCGAAATTTTAAAGGTGTTCACATTTTTTAAAACTTTTTATATGAATCGTAATGTGCGTGGTAATGTTAAATTCTGGATATCCAGTCGAGCGTTAACACATTGTGTCCTGACGGAAAGTATTATCGGCCGAAAGGAAAAAGTTCACTTAGAAATGGTGAGCAGTTATCTCTCTTTTACAGATTTCCCTTTCACTACGCTCTTTATCACGTATTTGTATCGCTAATGTGCATGTTACAGTATTAGGGTGGCTAAATACTCGTATATCCAATTAACATTAACACGATATACATTTTTACTTTACTCGATGGTAAGATGAAGAAAGAAATTAATACAATAAAACTAGTAAAATTTAATATATTCAATATGCGAGGTATGATCATATATTAAGCGGAATTTTTAAATTTCGCGGCTTGTAAAAGTCCACTTCTTAAATTTTTGTTATTCTTTTGTTAGTAGATATGTCCCCAAACATACCTTGACAACTGCAGCCAAATTGCTAATTGTTACTTGTATATATAACGACTTATATTGGCATAAAATAAATTAAATTCTTACAACTTCATATCTCAAATAATAATACAAAAAATTCAACCGTAAAAATACAAACATAAAATAGAACATAAATAAAACAAGCAACAAACAAAAACACCACATAGGATTGAGAAGGAATAAGGACTTTTTTTACCCTTCCCTCTTCTTTCTCTCCTCAATAATCTTTTCCATTATCCCTATACCATTAATCCCTCCACTCAAACATGCTCTTATATTCCCTCCTAATTGTCTTTCTCCTTCACTGCATATCGTTCTCGTACATACATTCACCCAATGTTCCCACCTTTCCTCATCTCTTCCACATATCCAAATTTTCTTTCGCTCTCATTCATTCAGTACCTATTGTCCTTTTCCTCACTACCATATCTAAATAGCGCAATCATCCTTTCTTTATCCATTCCTACAATTGCTGTCATATATTCTGGCATTCCTCCCTCCCCATTCATTATACTGTAATATTTCCTACTGTATCTTCCATTCCTTAGTTTTTTACCATCGTTCTTGTATCTCAATATCATTCATCTTCATCTCAACTTCATTTACAACTTCTTTCACATCGCACATTTCATACCATCTTTCCATCAACTATTCTATTCTATTCTATTATCTGTTTCTTTCTCTATTTTTCCCATTCATTCAAACATTTATCCTTTCTTTCCGCCTCCGTACTATTCAAATACATCGATTTCACCAATCTTGCATTCTCATCCACCATAATCTTTTTCTCATACCGTACTAACTTTTTATACCTTTATTCCACGATTTATACTTCCCACATTCTTGCAAAACAATCACATTCGGTGTTGATTTTTCTACTCCAATTATTCTCCTCAATACTCCATTCATCACCCTTTCCATCTCTATTCCTTCTTTTACTGCCCATACTTCCGCTCCATCTACTTCTGCTCGTTTCTCAATTCATTTTCCAAATCAGATATGTAAATATTGAACAGGCTCCAACCCATTGGACATCCTTGTCTTACCGTTCCATAGTTCAAACCATAGTGTTGCTCCTACTTTTGTCTGTTCATACATTCCCCTTACAATCCTTAATAATCTTCAATAATTTTTCCAAACAACGTATATACTCCATTTATGTTAGTAATCCCTCTATAATTCTCTACCTGCGCTCTATCCCCCCTCTTGTAGATCGGGATTATTTCCCCTTTTTCCATTTCTCTGGTTTACTCTCCTTTCCATTCCATATTTCATTCAATTCTCTCACTAATGCTTCAATGCCTTTCTGATTTAGGCATCCCCAAACTTCACATGGAATCCCGCCAGGGCCTTCTCCACTCCCTTTATCTATGTTTCTTCTTTCCTCTAATACTTTCTCTTCCGCAATGTCATCCTCATTTTCATCCATACCATTTCCATTCATCATAATCCCATCCCCTTATCTCCTCACTCATATTGACTATATTTATTCTGCCACTCATTTATCTCTATTATGCATTCTTCTCTGTCCTTACCTATTGCCCCATTCATTCTTAAATATTTCCATATATCACTTTCGCACTTTAACCTTTTAATCCTTTCTTTTTCCTCTGCCTCCCTTCTTTCCATATTTCTTTTTTATCTTCTCCTAGTTTGCTTTTTGCAACGTTGTACTCCTTCCAGTCCAATTCCCCTCTTTTAACTCTTCTTGAGACCTCCCTTACTTTTTCTTCGGGACTCCACTCCTCATCAGAACCCTTCCATTCCTCCTTATTTTTCTTTCTATCGCCTTTCTTCCTCTTTTTCATTTTCCTTATGATTCCCTCCATCACCTCCTCTTACTTGTATTTTGGTGTCCGACGATTTCTTATTTGTGAAAAAAATGAAACAAAGAATTTACATTAACTTTTCTCTTGAGAATAAAATAAAGTGCAGCACAGTGATGGACATGTTAAATGTTTGGTAATTATTCTTTGAATAAAACAAGGTTTAAAGTGACACAAGTGTTTCCAAGAGTATCGCGAAGATGTTGAAGATGACGAGTGTCCTGGACGTCCTAGCACATCAATAACTGATAATAACATCGTAAAGGTGGAAAAAATAGTTATGGATAACTATCAAGGAAGTTGCTAATGATTTTGGCATTGCATTTTGCTGATATGAAGCTATTATTTCTGGAGTTTTTGGGCATAAGATGAGTGGCAGTAAAATTCGGTCCCAAATTGTTGAATTTCGAACAAAAGCAATGTCAAATTGACACTGCTCAGGAGCTGCTTAATAAATCCAGAATTCCTCGAACGTTTTGCCGATATTCACGAAATCAAAATTCAATTTCAGAATTTCAGACTTGGAGATTACTTTGCAGGGGTCAGTATTTTCGCATCCCTTTTAATGGGGTTGTGACTGGGGGTTAAAATCGAAGATAGATAGTTAGATTCAATTAAACATTCAGTTTGTTCGACACAACATAGTTTTACTTATTTCAATGAAGGGTGAGCAGTGAAGCAACATAACTTATGTTTGTTAACAGGCATTTATCAACCCATCCATATTGAAAGAGTGGTAAATACATTTAAATAAAGTTACAATTAAGTTATAACGTACTAATGGATGACTCTCATTTGTTTCAATTTATTCGTCCTAGAACTTTTATTTCAATATAATAATTAATAAAAATAGGTCTTACATTCTTGTGTCTATACCAGATGCCATGAGAGAAAAGTCGCGAACATTCAGCGAGTTTTGAGTTAAACCGCTTCTTATATCGCTCTCTTGGTAAACATGTTTTTCAACTACGTTCCATTAGAAAAGCATTTGTCATTGACATTCAACTCTCCTCCAATGGAATTTAACTCATTTCCGTTTTAGAGTAGCAAACTTTATTTGAGGTTGTCAGCAATTTTTATAATTTATTTCTTTTTTATATTTTAATAATAATAATTACAGATTCCAACTGGCTGTGCATATTTAATTAATCCCTTACATTTTGCCCGCGGCAATATAAACATTGAGGAATAAATTAAGATTATTCGAGAAAAATGATAATTCCGCGTATTTTTTGATCATATCTCGTACATATGTACATTTGTATGATGAAAAGATCTTAAAATGTAAAAAAATCAGAGATAACAGGGTTGGTAGATTGCAGTCAGATTTAATTGAACCTCAAGTAACCAATTGTAGAATTGAAACAAAAAAAAAATGGCGAATCCTGAAAATGCAATTTTGTTCCATCTTGAACATAATTTAGCTTTAAAAGGTTTATTGATGATAAAGATTGCGAATGTGTAATCTATTAGCAAAACATGACCCATAATAAATAACAAAGTCGTATTGTTGCAATGAAACCACCATACTGATGGAAGAAAAATTTCCTACTTTTCTAATCTTTTCATGGTTATGGCTTTGATCGGTAATAAGGTTTTTAATTAATTAACTTAATTAAAAAATACTTCTTTGTTTTATTAATTGGTTTTGTTTCTGTAATTGTAGTTATTGTGTAATTGAAATTACCTGAAGATGGGCATCAGGAAAAACCGGTCATCAAAATTTTAAAATTTAATAGGACTTTTTAATGATAGCTGATGAACGTTTTATTGGTGAAGTAAGGAATGCTATTTTGAATGAAATCCGAAAATCCTAAGTAATTCTCATTGTTTTTTTCATGCAACAAATGACAACTTATAAATTACGTTACCATCAGAATTTATTGAAATTTCTTATATTTCATTGCAAAAACTTGGAAAACGACTTGCCACCCTGTTCAGAGCATTCTTTTGTCACAAATATGGTACATACTTCGAATTCAGTGTACTCCATAGCACGCTGTACACAGGACTCTGTACCTATGACTTTGTACATAGGACACCTCCAGAATACAGTTATTAAGGAGGATTTTCATCTTGATAGAGGAAAACTTAAAATGTGTGTAGATGATGTTGACCAAATTAAGAACAACGAGCAACTGCATATAAAAAGAAGCTAGGAGAGGCTAGCAGCTAGTTTCAAAGTTGAAGGTTTTGTTTCTTCTTCCTCTTCTTCGTCAACATTATTGCCTTCAGCGTTATTCTTCCTCTACTTCATCTCATGCCTCCTCGCCGAAAGCAATTCATATCTGCATTATGTACACAGTTCCCAAATATTGTGGAGGCTTTGGAAGAAATTTTGATTTGAGGATTAAGCACTTGAGCGGTGTTATGCACAAATAATTTAATATAAATACAATCAACAATATTTATAATTGTTTGCTTGCGTTAGGAATTATATTTAATTTGTTCGTAACGAGGTCAATCTTTATTTGTTAGGGCTTTTAAATAATTATACAAATAATCTATCTTATGTAAATATACGTCCTACATCTTAAATAATCATTAATAAAAGAATGTATTACAATAAATACATGAGATGTAATAATTCTTGAATATTTTCCACTGTCCTGAATTGGACATTCTTGGGCTAAAGCTCGATCTGATGGTGTATGGCCGGAACTTCTTGTCTCTCAATGATTCTGATGTCTTGGCACATCCTTAGTCCTTGTACTCTCTTACAAACCGTGGCGATAAAAAATCCTGCAGCCATGACTCCTATGATGATCCATGCGCCCTTTAGTGCTGATCCATGAGTCTTGACGTGGTACCAAACTACTTCTTGACTTTCTGGTTCAGTACTTCTTCCCTAGTTTTATCAGTTGCAGATCTTCACGTATCACTTCTTAGGATTCTTCCTGGCTGATGTCGGCTTGATGAAGAGAAGTGTTCCTTAACTGAATCTCGGAGCTGTTGATATCGGCATGTTGCTGTGAACGAATGACTGATGTATGTGTTTGGATCTGACATCCATCATTTATCTCTATGATTCCTGTGTCGTGAAGCATGACTTGTTTTCTTTCTCCGCTGCAGATGACTGACACAACTTTGGATAGTTTGGTGCTGAATATCCAAGTATTAATTGTCATCATCTTCTTCCAGAGGGTATATGGTTTCTTTCGACATCGCGTCTGGAGCGGATTGCTGTAAATAGCGTCAATGATGATTTGTGCCTATTCTCGAGAATGCTTCTGGACTGCATAGGTAGTAGATCGCTCTGATGATGCAATACTCGTGCAGTTGTGCGTGCGTTAGTTGATTAGGCATCCTATTGTGTTGGAGGCTGCAGATTTTGTGAATCTGCAGTCTCCAGGGACCCCTGTTCAATGTGTTGAACATATTACCGCGTCTCCAATCAGACTATCTCGTCTTTGTTTGTCCTCACCGTCTTCTGATAGTGATAATGCGATTCGGCTTACGTTTATTAGGCGCGAACTTCGTCCTACAAACTTGATGGTGACCGCTCGGACTGTTCCATCCT
Organism: Adranes taylori; assembly: GCA_009867245.2. Classification (NCBI taxonomy): domain Eukaryota; kingdom Metazoa; phylum Arthropoda; class Insecta; order Coleoptera; family Staphylinidae; genus Adranes; species Adranes taylori. The sequence continues at coordinate 21,964 of WYDF02058687.1, forward strand.
GTTTCGAGAAGATCTTGGTGATGGTCCCTTTTGGCCATTCATTGATTCTTTTGTCGGGACTTCTTATCCACACCATTCAGCCCTCTTTTCTTTTTTGTTGTTGGTCATAGGCCGTTGCTGGTTGTCCCCTGGTTCTGAACAAAGGCGCTCTCGTGACTCTAACTAAGATTCTGCTTGATAGTATAACTTCTGATGACGTAGATCGACCTAATGTTGCCAACACGTCTCTTCAGGGGTGGAAGAGGACTTTTTCCATGTCGACCGTGATCTGGATCGCCCACATCTCCCTTTTCCGCAACGTTTCGTGTAGTAACTTGCTTCCCCAGAATTTACTCCTTTTCCATCGTTGTTTCACTTTCTAAAATACCTGCTTCAGCGTGCTGATCTCGATGTCCCATATTTCTTTAGCTGGACTGGCAGCAATTTTTGGAACCAGCTCGTCTGCTAATCTATGGAATTCCTTGGCTGCGGTCGGTACCTCTTCTTTTCTCCGCTCAGCTCTAGCTTCTTTAATCATATTTCTTATCTCTTTACTTCTTGCTGCATCTGTCGTTTTAGTAACTTTTTGCACTGTTTTAGACTCGCGTTTAGTTTTTTACTAATCTTGTTTATTTTATTTATTCTGGAAATATTAAATTATTTTTAACTTTCAAAAGCCGGTTATTGCATTTTAGTTCGTTATTTGGTGTAATCCTTCGTACCCTTTGGTACTGAAGGCTAAACCGATTTAATAAATTTTAAATTTAATTTAATTTAGATTACGGGACTTAAAGCGTGTTGTTTACTTTCCTTTGACGGAACTGAAACATAAGCAGCTGCTTCGGTTATGTTTTCTGTTTGCGGATATCGCGGGCTTGAATTAAAACATGCCTCATTCTGCCATGTTATCGTGGTGAGCTCTTCACAAATCAGCGGCACCGCTCCTGCAGTTGCCTGTAAGTGTTGCTTTGGCGACTTGACGCCCGCCTTCGATTACCCATCGAAGTGTGGTGCAGTTGGCGGAGAACGGGATAATATATTACAATACATGAGATATAATATATCAAAACCTGCTTCTTGAACATTCCACTATCCTGACTTGGACAATGATCAAGAAAATAGATTGATTGAGTCAAGCTTTAATTTGTAATCTATGATGAGATATCAATTGGAAGTGTATTTTGCTTTGTGATTTTGTTTTGACTTTTCAACTATACGTGATTAAGTATTGAACTATACGTGGTAAATCACGAAGTAAAATACACTTCAATTGATATCTGATCAAGAAAATGTTTTACTATCTAAAACTCTAATAGTTGCAATCGTTAAGCGCAGCTCTCCGCCATGTAATTATGAAATAAAGAAGAAAAAATTCCAATCCTAAGATGAAATTTTTAAAGATATGGAGCACTTATGAAATTTTTAAAAATATGGAGCAGATATGGAGGAAATAATCAAATTTATCTATATACGTGGGTTGCTTTTATATTTCGGGATTTGGCAACACAAGTACTGCCAGGTGAAAATTTACGTCTCTAACATGAAGTTTCACATTTTTGAAGGAATTTGTACTCGGAATATTTTAACCCCAGGATATTTTTTGTACTTTCTCAGTCTTCCGCATTCATAGCTCAGCCTTGGGACATCTAACAGTTTTGTCACAACCCGGACAGTGGCCGATAATTTCAAATTGGAATTTCTTGAATTTTGATGATTTCAACCACTTAGGCAAGCAACTAGTATGAAAATTCAATTCACAACTGCTATTGGGACATATTACTTCCGGTAATTTGTCATCGGGACAACGATTAATAAAACAAATACTAGAATCGCCAGCTTTAAAATATTCCGCTACAATCGCTACTTGTGTTGTTTATAGTAACTTGAAAAATTTCTCTCGGCCAAAAATGTAATTAAATCGTATACAATTTCGTGCGATTATTGTTTACAACTTTCGACGTGGATTAATTCAACAACAGTGCACAATTTAAGACCAGTGTTTATCGATAGTTCACCGAATTCAAAGGTGGTCGTAATTTGCTCGACAACGAATTTCGTTAAAGTCGTCAAAAATCTGTTGTAGTTCTGTTAAGTATTGATGCTTTGCATGAACTGGTACTGCAAGATCGTCAGGTGACCTATCGTGAAATTGAAGCGTCCTTCAGCATTAGTGGGTCCAGGATACATTGAATATTAATATTGCATAACCAATTGATCGTCAAACAGATTTGTTCGCATTGAGAAGCGCCAATTGCTCACAATTGAAAAAAATGCTCACAAAATACGATCGCCTTGCTTCAAAACATATCTATGACATCTTGACAGGTGAGGAAAATAAACAGCAGTCGACTGTGTTGGTTTTTCAAAATGAGCCAAATCCAACAAAAGTTGTTCGTGTACTATGCAAATAATCGCCAGAAGAATTGGACATGTCGCAGCCATATCATCGATCAATTGTGAATGGTCAATTCTCATTCAAGAGCGATCAAATCTGAATGGTACACAACTATTTGCTTGCTTCAAGTCTTCGGAGAAATGAGGAAACCGTCAAAGATGATCATTTTCCACCACGACAATGTGAATTCAAAGGAGTGATTTTTCGAGCACTCACAACATTCATTTGATGGATCATCCGTCGTTTAGTCCTGTTTTCGCCAACAATGACTTCTTTTTATTCCTGCACATCAAAAATAATTTGCGAGGTCAACGTTTGTAGACACCTGAAGAAGCAGTTGATGCGCTTTAAATTATTGTTGATATTAATGATATATATTTTGAAAAACAATAAAGCCATTGTCGATTTTGTTCTATAATACCGAAATTAAAAGGGCAACCCTCGTAGTTTTCCTTAGTCAACAATTATAATAGCGGCATTTAGAATACTTTTGTATTTTTTCTAATTAAATAAATTTAAATAGATTTAAAGTATATTATGAACCTTGAGGCCTTCACTCAATTGAGTTTGGAGAACATAGACTCCCCAATTTGGCATATCATGGCTGAAAGTTTCAAAAATCAAGATCTCTCAAAATTTCGAGTATTTTTACATTTTTTTTTCAAGTAAACGGATTTATGTTATATATGTCAATATCGTGTTTCCAGGCTTTGCGTAAGATTTGTTTTACTGTGTTTTACTGATTTATTTTACAGGTGAACAGACTTTAAACAAGCTTATGACTCGATTAACAGGAACAAACTGTACCAGATACTACTAGAACTAACAATACCGCACA
>WYDF02058688.1:0-11835 GCA_009867245.2 Adranes taylori
ATGTTTGAAATTAATGGAGATTTCGACACCGTTTGACCGATCATCATGAAACTTGGGACATATATTTATTTTCTCAGAAAGAAGGGCTTTATGCTACCTATATTCTTGCCACTAGATGACGCTACAGTACAACAACTTCTACACCGTTAAGAAAGAATATTTTTTGTTATCCACTTGTTGCAACTAGATGGCGCTGCAGCACGCAGACGCAGACTGCGGCATTGACAGACCTGGCTGTGACAAAGCCGCACCAATTGGACATGTCGCTAGCAGCGGCAAAGCCGCGGCAATTAGACCATGTCGCTGGCCGCGGGAAATTAGGAGTGGAGCTGGTCGCGGTAAAATCGTGGCATTCCAGACCATGTCGCTGGTCTAAATCAAACTATTAAAGGCAAACATATTTTTACTGCTTTTAGTAAAAACACAAATATCATTATTATTATTAATTGTTGATGAGTTATGAGGCCATTTGAAAAAATGTACGCCGCATGTTTCTGATTAACATATTTTTCACACTTCGCATATTACGAAGTCTGATTAGAACTTCAGATAATTTAGTTTAGATACAGTAAACACGAATTTAAGGTGGACAATTCATAACGTCAATTCAATCACAACTTAATTCATTGGAAATTCAATTCGACACTTATTTGGTACATAAATTCAATGGTATTGTTAATAATCTAAATGAAGGGAAAAAAATGCGAATATTGCTTGCATTATTTTCCTTTCCAATCAACGACTTGTGTACATTTTTGTTTACTTCATGAAAATAATGATGAGCGGTGGCAATAAATGTACAGCTTTATAATAAATATACATCACTCAATGACAGCTCATTGTTCCCTATAGATAGAAAGATTTATCATATTCCTATTGATCGAAAGATGACTGAGCTATTTTTATGCCATGTCGGATACAAGATTTATTTCGTTGTTGTTCAATTAAAAATATGTATTTTTGAAAAAGGACCACAAAGTTTTTTGCGATTTGTGTAAGAGTCGTAGCACCTATTTTTGGAATTCTTCGATATTATTTTATATATTTAATATATATACAGGCTGGGGCAATAGTACGTCCGTTTCCAATAACTTGGTATGCATGATTGGTAACAATTTGAAATTTTGGGGGTGTGTTATGCCGCCAAATGAGCATTTTTAACAATATTTTCAGGTATACAGGATGTTTAAAGAAAGTGTTCCATGAAAAACTTTACTTTTTTAAAATGGAATACCATATATAATTAATTTTATTTAAGCTCATGGCTATCCTCTTACATTTGTAGAAGTATCAAAGTAATTTGTTCAGCGGTTCTCACGTTACAATTGTTTTTGTCAAAAAATTGTGAATTTCATATTGTAAATTAAAACGTCGCTGTGTCCAAACGCTTCGAGATTTTGAAATGAAATTTATTGTGCCGATTGGTTAAGGTTAGAAAATAATACCTGTACCTTGCATTTATTTTCAGATATAGAGACTGGTCAGTATAAAAGTATCAACTATGCCGACTTTGAAGTGATTTCTCTCCATTGTCTTAAATGGACCATCCTGTATATTTTTACAGCAATTGCTGTAGAATTAATTTTTTTGTCGATCCATATGTAATATTCCTGTACCTATCTTTAGCAGCTTTTAAGATAAACATAAAAATTGCACAGTATTTACTGCTATTTTTGATTAAAAATAAAATTACCAATTATTTAAAATAAATTAAGGGTGATTTGAAGTTCATTTATACAAAAACATTATAAAACAAGAACAAAATAAATAAATTTTATAGAAAAACTAGTAGCTAAGTCAATTGTGCTAGACATATTTGCAGAAGTAATGAAACAAACAAAACCTAGGTTAATAAATCCTCAAAATGTCTCCCCGCCCCCCTTGGTATAACAAAGATTTATTGTTTAAAAATTCCATCTGCACTCTTCTTAACTTCATGTTTTCTGCTGTTGTTGGTGATTCCGCATATACCATTTCTTTTTCATATCCCCATAAGTCCCCCATAGCACAACGTAATCTCGCTGCAACCACATGTTTTCTTCAATTTCAGGAGGAACATTTGCCAATAATTGAGGTAATTCGTTTTGTAAGAAACTTAAGTATACTGGTCCAGTTATATGATTTTGAAACAAATGCGAAAAATATGCGCTCCTATAATATACTTTTGGCAATTTAATCTGATAACTCGCATTCTTGCTTTCTTATTTTCATTTGTTTTTTTTCAATTTTCCCGCTAACTTGATTAATATAACAATGCAATTTTAAGTTTTTATGTTTATCGTATAAACCGCTAAAGATAGATATAGGGACAATGCATATGGATAGACAAAAAAAATTATTCTACAGCACTTGCTGTAAAAATATACAGGATAGTCCATCTGAGAAAATGGAGCAAAATCACTTCAAAGTCGGCAAAGTTGATACTTTTATACTGACCAGCCTGTATATCTGATAATAAAAACAAGGGACAGGTATTATTTTCTGACTTTAACCAATCGGCACAACAAATTTTATTTCTAAATCTCGAAGCGTTTGGACACATTGGACACAGCGACGTTTTAATTTACAATATGAAATTCACAATTTTTTGACAAAAACAATTGTAACTGGAGAACCTCTGAGCAGATTACTTTGATACTTCTACAAATGTTAGACGATAGCCAAGCGTTTTAAATAAAATTAAAATATATAGGGTATTCCATTTACAATAAGTAAACTTTTTCATGTAACACCTTTTTGAAACACTCCGTATACCTAAAAATATTTTTCAAAGATGCTCATTTGGTAGCATAACACATCCCCAAAACTTCAAATTGTTACCAATCATACCCACCAAGTTATCCTGTATATCATTTTCTTTAACTTATTTTTTTAAGTAAACTGCAAATATATAATAACAGTTTTAAATAATTCTTAATAACATTTTTTAAATCGTACTTCTACAAGTATTACACTTACAGCTTCAAATATATTTTTTTCTGAAAATAACTTATTTAATAAATAATTAAATATAAATAATTTAAGTCAATTAGATTAGTTAATTAGAATTTAAAAAACTATTTTCAAGTCAGCCAACTAAAAAACTATCTGCTACTATTGTCTTATATAATGCAATATAAATAATGAAATAAATTAAAATTAATGAAAACACAAAAATACACATAATGAAACATAGCATACCATTAAATTCATTAATTGCTGTGGATCTAACTTTTAAATTTTTCCCAGATTCTTATCGCTGACAAGATTAATACCATACAACGAACGTATAATAAATTGAAACAGGAAAATTTATTGGTGAGTCCTGTCAGAAAATGACTTTAAACTAAAATATCAATTAGTTCAACACGCCGTATGGTGGCTACCTGAGTTTTATTTCAACACATTTATATTCGGTGGTCAAAATTATTTTAATAATTATATTTTATTTAAAATTAACTTCCATATGCAAAACTTTTATATTCAGCAATTTATTATCTAAATATTCAAACAATAACTGCTCTCGCGAGTTTCATTTAATTTCTTGTATGAAATTCCTATAAAGCGATTCAGTGAATGTAAAAGAACTGGACAAATAAATTTTGTACAATAGTAAATATCTTTCCATTTAAAGATTGAAAAATAACTTTTATTTTTCAATATTTAACGCCTACATCTTTTTATTTCACATAATATCATCTACTAAGGATCCAATATGACGAGGAGTATAAACAAAAGTTTTTTTTTAAATTGAATCAAATATATGGCCTATCTTACTGGGAATAAACGTTTTCATTTTCGATATGCGAACATTTATTTATTCAAACTTTGTAACTTAGATATTGGAACTTAAATTATAAAATAAAGTTATTTGTTGTGATAAGTAGCATACACAGAGTGGCATCGCATTTTACGTAATATGTACGTGGCTTGCTTGTACATAAGACATTTTGGCACCTTCTCTGCTTCTTTCATTTCTGTTTCAACCTTGTTGAATTTTCCTCAACTAGTGGAGTGGAGTGTGCACTGGTCGACCCCTTCTTGCCTTGGTGCCATGGCCCAATTTTAGATAAGGAACTGCCACAAGGAAGTCCTTTATAGAACGGAACTGCGACGGTTTGAAGACGGAAGTCCTCATTGATCATCAAAAAGAGAAGCCTTATCTTGAAAATCTAGTCATGTTTGTTGTAGTTTGCCTGTGAATTGTCCGCAAAATGTATGACAGATTTTATTTCAGAATGTGTTTCTGGTGAAAGCTTCCATTACAACAGAAATGCCCAGATCTGTACTCTCAGACCAATAGTCGTGCGGACTTGGAAGGGTGTGATGATTACTGAAAATAAGGAATCCGATAAAGGTCTTAAGCTTGTCAACGGAAATACCATAATTTGGCATGTTTTTTGCTCGTTAGCATAGCGGATTGTTTCTTCAATAGTCATATTGGCATCTCTGCTTCTCGCCTTCTTTCATTTACCTATATGGTGATTCTTTTCATCGAACCTTGTAGAACTTTCCTCAACTAGTGGAGTGGCGCTGGTTGACCCCTTCTTGCATTGGTGTCATGGCCCAATTTTAGATAAGGAACTGCCACGCGGAAGTCCTTTATAGAACGAAAGTCCGACGGTTTGACGACGGAAGTCCTTTATAGAAATGACATTCACTCCATGGGTCCAGTTGTATAAGTGGCAATCACTCACGAGTGCCATGTCAATGGCTCTTGTGAATAGATACCAATACCACTTTTCTCCGCGAACTGCAATGGAATGTTTTTTCAAAAGCGGGTCATGGTTATCTACACCACCGATACACTCGTTATAGTTGCTAATGACTCTTGGTTGGCATTAAGCAGTTCCATTTTCTTTACTCCAGCGGTTCACCTGGGCTAGCGGATAAACTTCATTAAAGTTGGTACCAACAGACATACACTTGCTATCTTTCTATTTTTCAACGGTAACCTAGTTTCTTGCATCGAATTTCCAGTCGAAAGAACCTCACGCTTCCTAGTCTTGTACTTTAGAAAGCGTCAATGGTCACTTCCCTGTTCTTAGATCTCTTATTGTTCCCCTCGCTCGAAATCCTTGCTCACGAAGGTTGACTAAAAGAACATGGTTCGTGAAGAAATTGTCGAAATATACGCTATGACTTCTTGGGTCTTGAACAATCGACAGAATCTTCAGTACAACTCTGGTGCCGAGAGGTAATTCAGATGATTCTTCTATTCCACAGTAGGGTGCAAAGTTGTAGCAATATCTTATTCTCCACGCAGAGCCCACAGCGTGAAACCGAATCGAATTGGCTGGGCGCGTATAAATTGCGTAATGAATTGCATACCATAGTATTTCACAATTATTTCATCAACAGAGAGGTGCTTGTCTAATATACACCACTTTTTAAAGTCATTGATCATTTAAAAAAAAAAGAAGCCTTGTTTTGAAAGTTCTGTTATGTGTTTTAGTTTTCCTCTGAATTGTCCGCAAAATGTATGACAGATTTTATTTCAGAATGTGTTTCTAGTGAAAGCGTCCTTTACAAGAGAAATGCCCAGATCTGTTCTCTCAGGCCAATAGTCGCGCGCACTTGGATGGATATAAAATAAGGAATCTGTTATAGGTCTTTAGCTCGTCAACGGAAATGCCATAATCTGGCATGTTTTTTTGCTCCTTGGCATAGCGGACTGTTTCTTCAATAACCATATTGCAGACGTTTTGAAAATTCTGCGAATATCTAGACAGGGGAAGCTTCCTTCAGAACTTCTTTTAGGCGATCAAGATTCTCCTGAGCTTTGTTTGCAGGTCCATTGTGGGCATAAGTAGGCGAAATTCCTTCCCATTTTGCAGGATACTGAGATAAGCTCACTTGTTATTTAGCCTTCTTTGCAAACACGATAAGGAACGTTACCTCCTTCATCGTCGTTGTCTTAGACTGTTTCCACCTCTATTCCACCTTAAAATCAATATCAATTTATAATTATCCTGAGTTGGATTACTAGATTAAATGTGTTTACCAGGAATGTCATTTACAAGTAGCAGATCCATAATATTTTTTTCAATTTCGTCATCATCTGGCACTTCGTCAACTTCCGGTTGCAATGCTAGAATGTCGGCTTTACAATCACCGGACTCTAGATATTACAGTGCCTACTCCAAAGTCTTAAAATACTGCAGTTTGTCCATTTTGGCACCAAAAAATGACGGTGTTTATAACACATATCTTTCCAGTATCCTTATTTGACGACCGCAAAGTTCTCTCACTTTGGATAAAAGCTTATAAACTAAATTTCTTTTTCTGCAGCAGCGTGAAACCAGTGCCCCCTGAGAAATATTTACACTATTTTTTGAGATTACAATATTTGTTGATAAAGCGTAGCACATTAGGACACATAACCTTGTTTACACTGTGAAAACACGTTGTGACATTTGATATGCGGAATTGGTTACGTTGTCGAATCTGATCCCATTACTAGTTCAGTTTATGTAAGTGAGGACAGGGCAAACTAATAGCATCATTGAAACGAGAAAAATAATAATTCTTTTAAATTATATATGTCAAATCTGATGACAGTGGGCATTAGTGGGTTATGAATCATATGTAACAGTATGCTTTCTTCCGAATGATTTGCGCAATTGAAACTTTTTATTATAACCTATAATTATTCCCTTTACATTTTGAGAACCCTCACATTTTTCTATAAAACGATGCGCAATGTGACTCATCAAACTTGAACACAGCTACAATTTAAATTAAAATTTAGATTTTAAAGTAAAATTGGAATAAATTTTGAAACAAAAATAACCTGACCTTAATTGTAGTGTGGCCTTTTCACTTTTCAAAATAATGAATGTGGATTTCGCCAGATAAAAGTTCCTATCTCAGGCCATTAATATCTTAAAAATTCTCCATCATTACCTAGATTAAATATAATCGTGTTTAACAATAGTATATAAGAGAAAATTTAGAAGAAAAAATATCTCCGGATAGGAGAAATGTTATAGGAGCAGTTGTAGGACCTAATGTTGCTAGTTAACCTCTAACTGATACAAATTTTGAATAAAAAGATGTTTGAATTTTCCCCTAAATATGTCACATTAGTGAATAATAATTAAGGTATTGGAAATTTTTAGAGCTAAATTTTTGCCACAATACCCTTCCATTTTTGGCGTTTTTCGTAATGGATAATGTTTTCCGGGTTATATTGTTAATTATTCTAGTGCCAAAGAATGGTGTTAATGCACATATATTAGCTTCTCATTATATTTCAAAATGGCGAGATACGCCAGGAAAGGGACATACGTCACACTTGTCAAAAACAACATTCGAAGAACTTATCCATTTAATACATCAAGCATACTAGATTATATTATTTGCGAAATTAAGAGATGCAAAAACTAGTCAGTATCTACTATTCTACTCCAGATATATGTCATGTAGATCAACTGTCTCTGATAGTGCGCTATGTCCTGTCATCTGTAGCAGTGGAAAGGTTTATATGATTATTGGATATGGAAGGGCATATGCTGAACAGGCCATACTGTTCTGCACAGATGAGCGGAGTATTTCTCAGACCTACTTAACGATTCGTAGGTAAACACTCAGTTCGATCCTGCTGAAGACGGCATTATGGTTGAGGAACCAACTATAGTGGAACTGAGATATGTTTTAAAGAGCTTAAGTAATCATAAAGCAGCAGGAGAGGACGCGTTACCAGCAGAAATATTTAAATATGGAGGGGACAATACACCAACTGATAACGAAGATCTGGCATGAGGAAATAATGCCGAGAGAGTGGAAAACAGCCATAATAGTACCGCTAACCCCACGTGGAGAACGCATTGGGAGAATATCAGTGTGGTTTTCGTTCCAACCACGACTATCGTTCAAATATTCACTCTAAGGATAGTGTTGGAAAAGTGTTATGAACGCAATATAACACTTGATCAATTGTTTATAGATTTCCGCGTAGCATACGACAAATACTAAGAAGTCATTTGTACAAGGTTACGCAAGAAGAATTTAATGTGCCGACCAAATTGATCAAGCTAATAAGAATGACGCTTGTGGAAACATGCAACAAAGTAAAGGTGAAAGGCGAGATGTTAGGGACCTTTGAAGTTACAGGAGGCTTGAAACAAGGAGACACACTGTCAACTCGACTTTTTAATCTAACACTTGAAGCGCTCATTAGCAAACTACCTGTTAACCCAGAAGGGTGTATATACAGTCTTTGCCGAGGACATTGATTTAATGACTAGGAGGACAGAATCACTAAAGGAGACCCTTCAAATACTTCAGAGGAAAGGAAATCTCATGGTCTAGAAATAAGCAGAGAGAAGACCAAGTACATGATAAACACTAAAAACACTACTCGGTGGAGAAACGTGAAGGAATTTGAAGAGTTTGAGAGAGTCGACAAATTTACATACTTCGAAGTGTGATAACTGAAGATAATGACATATGGCAGGAAATAGATGCTATTACGCCTATCTTAATGTACTCTAATCATCCATCGTCTCTAAAGAATTAAAACAAAAGTGTATGCAATTATCATTAAACCAGTTGTCACGTATGGTTTGGACGCGTGGATGCTTACGAAAAGAAATCCGCTGGAGAATCAGCACCAACGCTGAGTTAGAACCATTGTACCAGAAGCCGTCCATTGTCAATGACATAAAGGCCAGCAGACTCAGATGGATGGGACATGTCGAGCAAATGGATCCAGAGTGGCAAAAAAAGTCCTAAACAACCAACCAGAAGGCAACAGATCAGTAGGGCGACCACGCAAAATGTGGATGGACGATGTAAGTAAAGATCAGCAGAAGTTAAACGTTCGCAATTGGAGGAGGAAGGCGATGTCAAGAATCTACTGGAGGAATCAAGTTGTAGTGGTGGTCAAGGATCTTAATGGTCTGTAGAGCCAGCTAAAGTAAAAGTAAAATAAGGTCAAAAACAAAATCTCAATTCAAAGCTAAGAGGTTGCAACAATTGAAATCTGGGTGCCAACCCTCCTAAAAAAAAAGAACTAGGAGCTTTTTAAGTATTACATAGTTTACTCATTAATATAACGTATGTAAAACGAATTGTGCCGTTTTATGTATTTGTCCCCATAAATCGCAACAATTATGCACTAAAAATGTTATTAAAAAGCACTAAAAAGAAAGAGCCAGGGGCCTCCAAAATCGGTGTAATTTATTCATCTAAATAACATACGTGTAAATTTTATAGTTTTCCGTATTTATTCCACATAAATCACAAAATTTTGCATTCGAGATATTAGAGCAATGCCAAGAGGCTACAAAGAAAAACAAATCTACGTGGTAACCCGCCTCAAAGAAAACAGTTATTGGCTTCCAACATTTTCTATAATCTACTCATTTATATAACATATATAAACAAATTTTGTATTGTTGATGTATTTATTCCACATCAATCGCATTTCGAATGTTAGGGATATAACAAAAAGCTCAATAAACTTAAGCGCCACTTAGATTTAAGTTCGTCAGAACTTTTTGATGAATCTCTAATACTCTGAAAGAGCGCGATTGATGTTAAACAAATACATGAGTACATTATTGGAGCCTCCTGACATTGCTCTGACAATCTGATTAAAAAGTTGTGCGATTTACATGGAACAACTAGAAAAAGTGCAAAATGTTATCACATATGTTATACAGATGAGTAAATCATACAAGAGTCAGGAAGCCCTTAGCTCTGTTATTGAGGGGGATTTAGACCTAGATTGGATTTTGTTAGGGCCTTCTAATAATGGTCTCAAATTTAAAATGCAAAATAGTGAGATTGATATTAAACAAATACATCAAATTTAAAAAATTCGTTTACATATCCTATATAGATGAGTGAAGCATATACAGTTTTAGAAACCCATAACTCTTTTCTTTGAAGGGGATTACACCTATATTTGTTTTCTTTAAGCCTCTTGACATTGCTCTAACTTGTTCTAAATTTGGAATACATAATTGTGCCATTTGCATGGAACAAATACGAAAAAGCGATTATACAGATGAGTAAATCATACAAGATTTTGGAGACCCGTAGCTCTGTTTTTCAGCGGCGTTGACAGCTAGATTTCAGTTAAATAAATAAAAAAATGCGACTAATGTGGAAACAAAATTGCAAAGATTGTTCACATATGTTAGACAGATAAGTGCATTATACACAACTTTGGAAGGCCCATAACTGTTTCTCCTTTGAGTGGATTTGTCGTCTAGATTTGGTTTCATTTGAGCCTATAGACATTCTCCTAACATCCTCCGGGCCTCCTAACATCTCGAAAACAAAATTTTGCGACATACGGGGAACAAATGCGGAAAACTGTAAAATTGGTACACATATGTAGATGACAAAATTACACAAGATTTTGAAAGCTCGTACCTCTTCCTTTTGATGGGGACTATCAGTAATATTTAAGTGTTTTGGAGGTTTATTACGTTTCTTTAACATTCTTAATACAAAAGTGTGCGATTTATGGGAATTTGGTAGCCCGAAGTTCCTTTTTTTTGACGGGGGTTGCCACGCAGATTTCAATTTGTTGCAAATTCTTGGCTTTGCTTTAGTTAGTATTTGGGTTCAAAATTCTGCATTTTTTTGAGGAAATAAGTAAAATTCTCAAACAGTTTGGTGATTGGTGAACTAAGGTGAACTAAGGTGATTGTTTGGTGAACTAAGGTGATTGTAGACTTGCCCGCCATTTTTAAATTTTCCGAAAAGCTAATATAATTGTTTTAATATCATTCTTTAAGTATATAACGTTAGAGTAATTAGTAATATAACCCGGGGAACAAACTTATTCGTTAAGAAAGGAGCTAAAAGTTTAAATAAAAATTAGATAAAATTTAAATCATCCTGTATGCTTAAATATAGATTGATCTAAATGATGACGTATAATAACCAAAACAGAAAAAACATAACATTAAAAATTAATGATAACGGTCTGTGAAATTCTTGCCGACAACGACACAGAGAGACAGGCAGTCAGATAAGACCAGTATATCAAATAATAAATAAAAAAGAAACTAAAAACCAATTTAGACTGTCCAGTAGAAGTGTTCCAAATTGGATACGCTTGCTGATAAAATCTCTCTGATGTAAAATATAGTTAACATAATAAATGAACTGTTTTTTAATTCTATATGGAAGTCGAAATAGAAATATCTTTTTAATTAGAGAGTGGTGTTCGATTTGGAAGAATTTATGAAGGGAATTCATTCGGAAGTCATAAATTTCAAACACTTTAAAGCCGATTTAGTAAATGCATGAGATTTCAAAATTTATGTCCGTTAAACTTGAGTAGTCTAACTTACTTTAATTAAATTTATTGCTTCTCTATTTGAATAGAGTTTAAAACCAAATTAAAACTTTTCAATTAGTTTTATATGAATAAAGTGTAGAGATTCAAATATACTTTATTATCAGTGGCGTAGCGAGGGGCCAGCATCCCCCCTCTCTTGGCTGGTTTTCTAACCTAAACAATTTTCAAAAATGAAAATGAAACAAAATTGAAAAAAATTTACTTAATTTATGTACATTTTTGTATGTAATAATTTAATAAAATTATTTATAATTTCAAAATACTCTTTTGAAGATATTTCATTAGATAACATCTTATATAAATGATGGCAATTAAAAATAAATTATACCAATTAAAAATAACATTTTCAATAATTAGATATTTACATTTAATGAAACTGATTATTGTTTTCATAATAGAGATTTAAGAAAAGAAAAAAAACTGGTTGAAGTATTACTACATTTTTGATATTGTTAATTTTTTTTTTTTTTTTTTTTTTTTTGTTTTGCGTAGGAAGTGGAGAATCTTCATAGACAAAGGATGCCCGATGCAAC
>WYDF02058699.1:0-11835 GCA_009867245.2 Adranes taylori
TCCACATTCTTTTGTTCCAACACTCGTATTTCCTGATTTGTACAAAACTTGATACATTGCCGCTCACGAAACTTTGTCCATTATGAATTTTAAAAACTATAACTATCAAAATAGAATTATTTACTACGGAAGTATTAACAATTAATATGTTATTTTAACTAGTAATTATGATTACTCATTTAAATTTTTGTAGAAAATTTATATCCTCGTTGATGTGTTATATAAACAACTTAGCACATGCACTTTTGAGTTAATTTCTGTCTTTATCTGCTTCTTTTAATTACGTTATTAAGATTCCTATCTATTTATTACTACAAAAATTCAGTAGGTTTGAGGTTTATATTATCATTGTTTTACAAATGTGTTCATATCGCAGCAACAACCAAATGATTATTGGACTTTCCCCAATAGAAGTTCAGTCCAAGATTGTTTATGTACCACTGTAGTATTTATTTTCATTCCTCCGTTGCAAGATTAAAGTCTCGACATGTTAATATCTTCTTCATTTTTGTGATGAGCTTCTAGCATGCCCGATTCTCCATCGAATTTCCAGGGAACTATCACTGTTCATTTAACCAGCTCTCAAGGTATTTGTACGATGAAACATGCGTTGCATTTAATTCCGTGCGTTGCATTTAATTCTTTCTCAATTGCCATCCATTTGGTCTTTGTGACGTTTAGTGCAGACCCATGGCTTCACTTTTTGCAACTACCTCGTTTAGAAGTGCTTGTAAGTCATTTAGACTGGTGGCAATTAATCCGGTGACATCGGCATATCTAAGATTGTTGACGACCGTACCGTTTACAACGACTCCTTGCATTTTCTAGCTCAGTGCTTCATCAAGTATATTTTCAGAATATCTGTTGAAAACAAGTGGAGAGAGAACACAGCCTTGTCTCACTCCTTTCAGTATGTCGACTTCTTCCGACATTTTGTTGTTAACACGAATTTGTGCCTTCTGCTTCCAGTAAAATTGGCTATTATACGAGTATCGCGTCCATCTAATCCCATGTTACTAAGAATATGGATTAGTTTTTCGTGCTTTACCATGTCAAATGCTTTCTTGTAATCGATAAAGCAAATGTATACGCCTACATTCATGCCGCGATATTTTTGTGCCAAATAATGCGTCTCCCGTACCTAGGCCATTTCTGAATCCAAACTGTATATTACTGATGTTCACTTCACACTTCCAGTATGGCGTGTACTACTTTCAGGAAAATTTTTAATACGTGACTCATCAAGCTGATAATTCGGTGGTCATTGCATAACTTTGCGTTGAACTGTTTTGGCAAAGTTACGAATGTTGATTTGAGCCAGTCCGATGGTATTACACCGCTTCTGTATATGATATTAAACAAATCGACTAATAGCTGAAGCGTACTTTCAGTCAAGACACCATATGGACCTGGACACCATATCATACATTTTTGCTGCTCAGTCTGCCTTCGCTAGTTAACTTGTCTTTGCTTACCGCGTTTATGACCTTTTTAAAGCCGTTCCAACACGAATCAATGTGCTCGGTATTTTCTACCACGGGAATTTCTTTCAGTCTTTTGTTTAATTCCACCTGGACCTGTGTTTTCGTGAATTGCTCTTTCAGCTTTTGGGGATCAATTCTCGGTAAATTCAACTTTTTAACGCATTTTTTCAGTTTTAAGTTAACTTTTGCTCGAAGCAGATTGTGGTCAGAGTTCGCAGCTGCGCCCGGATATGTTTCAGCGCTTTGGACGAAATTTCTGAAGCGTTGTTTAACCAATATATAATCGATCTGATTTCTCACATTTTCATCCGCATTGGAGGTTCATGTATATAGGCGTCTTCACGTGGTAACTCGAAGAATGTGTTCGTTATAACTAGGCTTTCTTCCCGACAGAATTTAACTAGTCTGTTTCGCGTGGTTTTATGGTTTTAATTGCCTCATTAGCAGTGGCGTAAAACGACTCAATATCTTTTTCCGATGCCTCGCTTGTGAGTGCGTATACCTGGATAACGTTAAGTGGTATTGGTTTTGCGTCTAATTGGATCATGATGATTCGATCTGACACTGGTTACTAATTTTTAACAGACTTAGGATAAAGCCTACTCCATTTCGGTGTTGTGATGAAGTCTCTCCCGAATTTGGTCATCTCATTTCACTAATTCCATGGGCATCAGTTTTCAGCTAGCCCATTTCTTGAACAACATTATGGACTTTTCCGCCTTCATAAACATAAAGGCTCCTTACGTTCCATGTGGCTATCTTCTTAAAGGCTAACCCGGAGATTCTTAGCACCCTCTGTCCATTTAAGGGCTTCCGGGGACTGGTGGCCTGGCCATTTGTTATCTCAATCGTGCTAAAGATTTATCCTGGGGATTATAATGAGGCGGTTTTCCGTTGCCTTCCTCATATCATAACCGCTCTCCTTGGTCAATTTGCAGGTTTCACAAGGATCTATAGAGGCTAAAGCCTCCCATAATCTTTAATTATAGGAGTACGCGTTTATAGAGCATTATTTCGTGGGCCATTGATTTACAATATACCATGACCCAAATACTTACTTCAAATTTAAATCCATGAGTCAACATGAACTTTCAATGGTACTTGATATTCATTATCGATATTCTCTACTAATTACAACTTATTTAAAGATTTTCAGTCTCTTATGCCGGTCCTAGATACGCCAACCATACACATTTATCAAGAGTTGGCGTATGCTCTTGATAAATGTCGAATGCATACGTAAGAACGTATGCGTTCCTCTGATTCGTGTTAATTTACCCCGACAATCGACGGGAACATACGAACGATTACGCATAACGAATGTTGACCGAAGTTGACCTCCCACACGAATGTTGGCCAAATACACACATCGTCTGGGAGCGGCTTTATAGATGATATTTTATCAAAGTATTTCTTTAATGTTTACTATTATTTCTTATGTCTTTTTTGTCCTGTTGCTTGAAAGTTAAAAGTTGTCTTTTTATGACGTGTATCATCTCATTCTTGACATATATCGCGTTTGACAACACATTTTTTGGTAATCCTATTTCTTTTTAATTTATCTCCGACTAATTATACTACTTTGCATTTTCTTTCGTACAAATTATATTTAGAAAAGTCGTGAACGCCAATGTGATTTTAATATATTAGATCTTATTAGAAATTTATTTTTGTAATTGAATTGTTTTAAATGTGTTACTGATCAAATTTAATTTAATTTATAAAACTATTAATTTCTATAACATATTTTTTATCATTTTCAGCTTTTACAGTACCAAAATATTCCATATAAAGTAATTATTTCGGTGAAGATTTTCAAAATTTGCTTATTCATTTTGAAAGGAATTCCTTTTAATATTGATTTATTACTTTGTTGAGTTGCTTTAATTTTAGTTGTATTGTTTAAATCCTTTTTTAAACAATATTTACGTTTTTTTCTTTTTCAAATGTACTTGCTGATTTTTTTACAATTATAAACTTCCTTTGGAATAGAATCAGATTGTGTTTTAAATTAAGTACGTCACTTTATCTGTAAAAAGTACACATGATTTCAGTATATATTCATACAAATGAATATGTTAGCTCAATTTCTATACTCAATTAGTTATGTTATACAATTCCATATTCAGTTTCTTTAGAAAGTGGAAAAAATGATAATTTATTCTAATCGACCATTATGAACTACCGTAAAAACTGATTATACCTGATCATGTACTATACTTCAAAACATAACCATTTGATTTCATTTATAATACTAGAAGTTAATTGTTGATTATAGTTACTTATCATTTTAATAAATTGTTCTTCCGTTTTACTCAGAGCCTACTCTTATTATATTAGAGTACATAATTATTATTAGTTTTATTTGTATCTTTAGTATCTATGTAGTTTTATTTTGTTGCACTAATATTTAAAGTTTGAGTTTTACAAAATTTTCTTATTTGATTTTTAGGACTAAAAAAATTAAATCAATCTACGTTTCAGCAACTTTGAGAATAATTATAACTACGCATCTATAAGTGAATTTACATAAGGACATATTACATTGAGTGCGCGCCTGAACGTAACCCAGAAACATTAGGCGAAACCTGTTTGACACATATTTTTATTTCAATCTAAATTTAAGTTAAAAATTTTAAAATATCTGAAGTGATTAGTAAATCAAATTTTCTAATCACTTAACCGTCAGATTTTGGTGAGAGAAGGTATCAAAAAATTGTAAAAAATTTTTTTCTCATTTCACTTGAATATATTTACAATAAATTCAATTTATGCAGTAAAATTTAATTGAAACATTCAGTGCACAATCCTAACAATAGTATCTTGTTACCTTTCGATTTTTTTGCAATTTGCTTTTTTCCGTGAGCAACGTACTTTGCATTCGTTGAGTCGGACTATCTTTGTTTGTCGTAAGTGGTATCGCTTCTATAAAATATCATCAAACGGATTGATGACGGTGTTCCCGATGGAGTTCCAGGAGGCTCTTGTTATGATTTTCCGTATTTCCATTATTGTAAAGAATTCCATATTGTTTGATCAAGGTGTAGAAACATTTTATAATAATATTTCTTCCCGCGCTTTCTGATGACAAGATATTGAAGAAATAAAAAATACTAATAATAAACAAGTTAACTGAATTACATCTGTTGATAAGAACTAGTATGTAATTGGTATCTAAGACAGTGGCTACAGCGCTACGACGAAATCGGTTACCCAATATTCATGTATGGAGCCACATGCCTTTAGCCAGTCTGTGATTACCTTCCAAAAGCTAAGCTCATGGAGTTGCTTGATCTCAGATAGTAGTCTGTTATACAGCCTCACTGACATGAGGATTGGAACTTTTAACGTTTTTGTCAGGCGGTGATGATCCGGCCTGATGCAGTGCTTGTTCGAGTGTCGAGGTCATGTACTTCATTGTGTAATGTCCACTGATTCTAGTTTTTATATTAAATAGTATAGTCGCAAATTAGCGATGAATATAATGATAACGATTGTAATAGCACACGTAATAGAAAAATATTGCTTGCAAGTTTTTTGGTGGTTGTATTTAGGTTTTCCTTCCATTTTAGAACCTGCTCTATATGTACGCCCAAAAATTTACATTCTATATCATTATTCACCTTTTTCAGTGAGGATGTTTGTTTGGATGTTTTACTTTCATTTAAATGAAGTTTTTTCCAGGTAAGCCACTGTTGTGCTTTTGAATACATGAAACTAGCTTCCATTTTAACGTCTTGTCTATTGTTTCCTAATACAGTTGCATCATCAGCGAACAAAACACTAGTATCTGGTTTTACACATGAGGGAATCTCATTGAAAAAGATTAATAATATAATTGTTCCTGGAATGGATCCTTGAGGCACCCCCATGTCAATTACAAACTCCTTAGAGCTCACATCCTTTATGGTTTCCCTCCTTAATGATTGTTTTCTATTCGTCAGGTTAGATTTTATTAGTTGCCTGCTTTTGTTGTCAACTCTAGTTTTGCAACTTAGTTATACAGTTATACAACTCTAGTTTTTTGCAGAGTGTATCATGCGCTACACAGTCAAATGCCCTGCTCAGATCACAAAATACGACGTCTAAACCATAGCATTATCAAATCCCTCCAGAACAACTGTAGTATAACATCGCTCGTACTTCTATTTTTTCTGTAGCCTATGATTGTCCTGCAATAGTTTATTCTTTTTCAAATTGTATATGATTTTATCGCACGTTACCTTCTCTATTATTTTAGAGAAAAGTGGTCAGTGAGATTGGTCGATAATTACTGATAATTTATTTATCACCTTTTATGAATATGGGTATGACATTAGCAACTTTTAAGCAGTCAGGGATGATTCCTTCATGACGAAATTCGTTTTTTATACGCGTCATTGGTGTAATCAGGTTGTTAACATTGCTCTTCATTAAATTGGATCTGAGATATATACATCTCGTGATTTTGAGTTCTTCAGCGCTTTAAAGGCTTCTCTTACATCGTTGTGTGAGACGCTCCATATAAGAAACGAATAGTCGGAGGGGTGTTTATATTCGTAGTTCCAGCATCCCAAACAGTCAGGTAGTCTCGGTACTATACTAGTAGGAATTTCAGCAAAATAATTATTGATCCATTCCAACTATCTGATAATCCATTCCAACTCTCACCTGTATTACGGCTACCGTTCACTATTTCCCAAAGTTTCCTGGTTTTCTTGCTGGATCTTGTGATTACTTTCTCGAATGCATTCCTTTTTGTTTCTTTCAGAGCTCGACGATAATTATGTCAGAACATAATGCATTCCTCCAATAAAGGATCTGTCCCGACATTAGTGCATAGATAATTAAGCATAAACAATTTATATCTCATGACTTTTAATTCTTGATTCAACCACTTGATTCCAGAATCACATTTTTTGGTGTGCATTTTTGTCAGCGAAAATGATTCATTAAAAATTCTTATAGTTTCCTGTATATATGAGTTGAATGTATCATGTAATGAAAAGTTTGTATTTTACACAAGTCGATGCAGTGCCAATTCACATGTGAGAGTAACCTGAAGAAGATGTTCTTGTCATGCAGCGTAATTGGCCTGATTTACTTTATCTGTTTTGTCCCCTTGCCAACGGTTTCATGTTCCACCGTCAAACTGATGAATTGACTCAAATGATCTGATATTTGGAAACTCCATGACTCCAGTGTTCACAACATTTGAAAAGTAACAAAAATGTTATCGATACAATTCTGGCTTTGGTTGTGTTATCATGCTTTGGAGATCGAGGGATAGCAGCAAATAACACAATTCAGATGCCTTGTTGGCATTACTGTCCAAGAAATTCACATTGAAATCACCATAGTTAGTTAGGTTAGGTGTTGATCAAATCTTCAACACCACACATAGAATTGTTGTAATCATTTACAATTTTAGGAATTTTCTTAGACTCTTGTCTTCTCTCAACTTCTATCATTTCTGTGTTATGAATTGTTGATAACAAGGCGACGTCCTTCTTGTTCTTCCGTTTTATAACGCAGACTTTTCCTCTCTGGTATGCCATTACTTCACCCATTTTCAGATACACGGCACATCTCTTCTGTTCAAATTATGTTCAAAGGCATAAAAATTTGTATTTGTATTCACCATTATTAGTCAGTATTGTTCCTTTTCCTGTATAAATTATAAAAAACCAAATATATTCAGTTTTAGATTTGCATAGCAAATAAGATTTGGTGCCGAATCTGGCCCTTTTTAGAGATATATTGCATTCAACCCAATCTCCCATTATAGAGCATAAGACTCTCGTCTATTGTCACACTTTCTCAGGTGTAATCGCAGAAGAACAGTTTTAATTTCGATGTTCAATGATAGGCCATAACTTATTTAGTTTGGGACTTGGGTGCGTTTCGGGATTGTATATTAAATTATTATTGTAATGTATACAACGCTTCAATAAGGCAAGACGCCTGTATCACATAATTTTTACAAAAAATAGTGTTTCAATCGTTATATACCAGTATCATTCACCGTTAGGTTTATTTATAATACCTTGCAGACTTTGAAGAGCAAAAAACCATAATTTTTTCATTATTTGGGTTTCCATTTCTTCAAACCTGAAAATCTTTACAAAATGACACTACTACATTGAACTGCGTATCGGTTAGTCCAAGTTGTAATCAGATCTAGGATTTCTGTATTCCAAAAAAGTAAGGTAAAATTGTCTCCTCACTATCATCATGAAATTGCAAATTTATAACAGCTGGATTGTTATAAGCAAGCACTGGCGGAGGAGGTGATGTGGGGGATTTTCTATATTTATTTCAAAAAATTCTCTGAATAGAAGTACATCTCGGTTTTCTGAATCAGTACCATCGTCCGACAATTCGGAAAAATCACTTATTTCTTATCAATATTTTTTCATCACTTTCAAAATCATTTAAGATGTAATTAATCTCATCATTTTTACTGTACAAAAAAATCTCGCGCTCGAGCGTCGCACAACTGTAGGTTAATTTTATATTAACAATTAAGGAATTTGAATTTATTCCACATCAGATTGATGAGCTACTATAATTTTAAGTTCTGCGCTTCACACTACGATCTCAAACTACTCGTTACACCTTCATATTTCTAAAATGAGGATCCGCTATTCGGCAAGATTGTAACTAACCTAGCTTAGAAGAAGAGCAGACTAGTTTTACTTAAGATCTTCGACCAATGGTTTGATCCTATACCTGCAGTAAAATAATCGATGTTATTTGATTTATTGTTGTGTCAGCGAATCCAACATATGACATTTCAAGATGAGAACAAAACTAATATCGTACATTTGTGAAGCATGCGAGTGAAAAGTATCAAATGAGTTGTCGAAACGTGGATAGTTCTAATTTTTTACAGCAATATCTATCTGACCTAAATTTTAAAACGATAATTACTGTTAAATAAGTTGTTTTCAAACTTATATATTTTTACTCATATATTTAAATACTTTCATTTATTATTTTTAAAATGTACATATACAGTAGAACTGTGTTAAAAAAGGCATGGAAAATTTATTTAGATTGTTCTACATACTATAATAAAAATATTTTGTTGAATAGTTTTAATATTATAAACAATTTAATAACATCTTTTTTGAATGCTCCCAAGGAGAGCTGTAAGTTTAGCTATAAGAAAGGTTACTTCGGGTGCGCAGGTTATGTTCGTGCATTCGAAAGCGACCGACAACTAAATACTAGCCAAATGCTTATCCCACGCTTTACCAGTGGCGTCGTATAATTCGATTTATGTGAAGAAATAAGAAGCACAAAATGTTTTTGATTTATTATGATTTAGACATACGACTATTTAGACATAACATGTTAATAACAAGTAAGATTAATTAACTGATTATTGGTTAATTTATTTTATGGACTACATCTGATGCAATTTAGCGACACCACTGGTATCAAATTTATAGTTAGACAAGTGTCGTCCGATCTTGGGGCAATATTTCATCATAAATGCTGTTCATGTCACAGAAAACATTTTATGATGTTTAGGGAAGTAGAAAGCTTTAAATACAAGCATTTAAATTTTTTTAATAACCACAACATTTAATTTCATTATATCATAATGTTGCAGTACTATCCTTAAAATAGATTGTATGTTTCTAAATAAGCGTGGTTCTACTGTATTAATCAAACTACTTTTTTCTGTTATAATGGACAATTATTTAAATGATATTTACAGATTATTAGATGTTAATTTTTTTTTAATTAATGCTAAATAGCCAATTGTATTGTAATTGTGTGCGTTTCTCTATGAAATTCATTTTTATTATCTTTTGTAAAACATCGTTTTGTGTGGAAATGAAAATATTGTTTCAATAAATGGTATGCTGAAATGTTTATCTTCAGTTTATTTTGACGATTAGCCATTTTTTTGTAGATATTGTACAACAATGTATTTTTATTGAAAAGTATGCTGATCTGTCGATAATTATACATGTTTATATACCTACACTTTTTGTCTAGGGTTACATTGCGCCGATACTGAGCCGATGAGAAATAATTTAGTTGTGGAAGACAGTGTATAGACCGAATTGATGAGGAGGGGGGGGGGGGGATTTTTATATTTCTAGCGTATTCGAAATCTTTATTTTCTAAAATTCTATGTTTTGTCACTTCGCGCACTTTCGACAAATGGTTCTCTTGTAAGCCTTTCAAATAGGAATAAAATTTTTCACAATGCATAAATAAATTCATTCGAAATTGTAGTTAGGACTTAAGTAAGTTTAAACGCATTCTATTCCTGTCACTTCCCCAAACGGATTCAATGATTGGAAAAATGTGTTCAACAAGCTAATTACTGATAAGGATATACATAACTTGGTATTTACTGATAGGGATAAATCTTCTCCGTGCTTGAACACTTGGAATTATTCCACAAGTTACAAAGATGTTGTTTAATTATAGTAATTTAGTCATATTGTCACGTATAAAATAGGCGGAGGGTTGTTCTCTCCGAAGTGACATGGGTGAGAAGGGATTTTTATATGGGTCGTAGCTTATACCCTGTTCTCACCTTACAGTTACGAAGATTGATTATTACTTTATACGAATGCACTTGATTTTAATAGTTGATGTAATTTATTTACAACTTATGAAGTTATTATTATTATTGATGCGAAAAGTTCTAATTATTATCTCCTGATCCTCCCAATAGGATTTGAAATGAAACACTAGGCCGAACCATTGCTAAGGTGGACGTACCTTCAGATTGAGTCGTGTCTTTTGTGGCTGAATAATTACTGGTAACGCCAATTCTTAACAATGGTCGTGGGCCTTAATAATTCAGGCAGCAGAAATGAAACAGTTATTAAACGTAGATAAAAATATGTATTGTTACGTTTCAGGAATACATACATGCAACCAAATGAAATATTTGTCATTGAAATAAATAAAATATTTGTCATTGAAATAAATAAAATAAACTAAACAACGCTTTGCAATTAATAAAGTATAAATGCTAATTATGTTCGAATATTACCATAAGCATATTTTCGATCATAATTAATTCGTACCTAATTAGAACGTTCGCTTAAACACCTGCGTGACCTCCCCTCTATTCGGCGACCTCCCCTCTATTCGGCGACCTCGATCAATGCACTTTGTCTTCATACATAACTTCTACCTACAATTGTTTTATTTAAGATGTAATTAATTAGCATAGGGTATAATCAATAACTAATATTTATTTTTGTGCTTTGATCATAAAATAGATCTATAGTAAATTACCCGATGACTGTCCACTTATTGAAAATCTTATTTGCGATGCTAAATATTTGGTCGCTCCTCATTATTTTGGAAGTATTTTATGCCCTATCCCTTTAACATCAACCTAAACAGGAACGTGGACAATTTCCCACGTTACAATGTAGTCCTCATTAATTTTTATGTTTAACACAGAGGAAATTTTTAGTATATTTTTGTATCTTAGATCATTTTTCCTCATGTTTAATGCAGATAAATATTTGAAACAACTATTTTCAAAATCATAATAATTTTGTATGTAATTAATGTAACTCGATTTTAAACTTCTCTAGCTTCAACCGTAAATATATTTTGATCACTTTGGTTAAAATACTTTAACAATCTCGAACTTTGCTCCCAAAAAAATTTTCCTCTAAGCGTGATTTTAACATTTTTTACATTGAAACATTACATCGTGTAATGCGGTTGATGTTATAAGCTTTTCTCTCAATGTTAATATTGACTCGCACATAAAATTGAGAAAATATGATATGAAGTAAAAGTATAATTCAGGCCTCATCTGCCTGGTTATGTAATCCTCTTTTTTCCTCTTTCTGCAATTTAATTATTTTCCAAATAAAAGGATCGCACACGTCTTTCCCTTGATTATTTAAAAAATATTATTTTATGGCGGGCCAAGATGACAATATCTTGTGAACTGCCTTCGGTAAACTCAGCCACCTCACAGGGACATTCCTTATCATTTGGGCAAATTCCATATTTAAAAAATCAAAGCATGATTGAAGTTCTTTTCTACACGTCGTACTTGTTAAAAGTTCTGAGTATATTTTATAAACGAATGTTTCAATAGCGTACATTAATTTATTACATGCAAATTTAGCGACATTGTGCAAGACGTGGAAGTTGAATTAGCCTATAATGTACTCATTTTTCTTAAATAATTTTTGATACACCGAATAATACTTTCGGTAGGTTACTGTTACATTATCTGCGGAATACGCAGTAACATTATCAATTTCGTAGAGCTATAAAAAATTTTGTTCCAATTTTCGATCGTAAAACGTATACACCAAAAAATGTCTCTCCCAAATGAAAAATTTAAAAGTCCATATATAAAAAA